>QGMF01000368.1:0-35998 GCA_007821475.1 Lachnellula arida | reverse complement strand
TGGAGGTGGAAGTGGAGGGCCTTGGTGGTTGGGGAGGGGTACGGGGAGGGGTAGGGAGGCGGTTGTGGTGGGGTGGGTGATTGTTTTGGGGTTTTTGGGGGCTGAGGTTATGGGGTGGAGGGTTGGGGAACCTGATTGGTGGGGCGAAGTTGCGGAGAAGAGACAGGGTGATGTTGAGGCGGCTGAGAGGGGCGAGAAAGAGAAAGAGAAAGGGGTTGAGGCTAGGAAGGGGAGTGAGAAGAAGGTACGGTTTCAGGAGTCGTGAGATAATGGTTTAGACTGTCTTTGAGGAATGAGATCAAAACTCAATCCAGTGGATTTATTGAGCTCGGCTCTTTGGCAGAGGCACCTCACGTCTACTTCTATTTGAGCCAAGTCCCTTTACGCAATACAGTGCTATTCTATATAATGCTATTGCTCTTTTTCAGCTGCCTCGCAAGATCCACAACATCAACCCAGTTCGGCGGCCGACATTCTTGCTCACCCCCCGCCTCCTCCGCATCCAACCCAAACTGCAAGAGTGCCTCCTCGCTCGCCCACTCACCCGTAGCCATCAAACCCACAGGCACCTTACCCTCCGTCTCCAACCCAGCAACCTCCCCCTCCCCCACCTGCCCCTCGGGCACCACAAACCCCGCCGGCGCGCTGATACTCGGCAGCCCACAGAAATTAGCCAACCAAACATACTCCATACTCTCAATCGTCTTATCCCCATCATTAACCCCGTACTTGAGCTCAGAATCCGCTCGGATCGACCAGCCCGCACAGCTCGTTGCAGGGGTAGCAATCACCATGCCCGGATGCTTCTCCCAGAGCCACGAAAGATGCTGCATCAACACCCGACGCAGCTTTTCGGCCAGGAGGAAGTCGGTGGATGGCGTGGTGTTGCCTAGTGCTAGGAGGATACGGTTTGCTGGGGAGAGTCCGCGCGTATCGGGGAGCAGCGTTGCTGCGTCGCTGAGCACTGTTAACGCGTGTGCGATTTGGCCTTCTACGAGGAAGGGAATCTCGATAGGCACGATCGTATAACCTTTATTCGCGGCAAGCCAGTCTACCATGCCACGGCAGAGTGTCTGGACTGCCGGTGTTGCGCGCTGGAACCAGGCTTCTGGGATTCCGATTACTTTCGGGCGCTCAGTATCGTTGACTAAGGCTTTTATCGGTGAAAGGGGAAAATGCGATATAGGATCCGGTTGGCTGATGACGTTATAAAAGGTTGCAAGAGAGCGGATATCGGCTGCTAGAGGACCATTGACCCCGCAGGTATTGCTGTGATTCTGACCAGGGAAGAATGAGACTCGGCCGTGAGTCGGTTTTAGACCGAAGACAGAGCAAAAAGATGACGGAATGCGAATGCTACCGCCACCGTCACTGCCTAGTGCTATTGGAATAAGACCGGTTGCGACAGCATAAGCAGATCCAGAAGAGCTACCGCCGGGATAGTATTGTTGGTTATATGGGTTGCGTGGGGTTCCATAAGTAATGTTGTTGCCGCAGGTGTCTATAAGAGTAAGCTTTGTAAGAAAATAAACACTTTGGGTAGCTCACCCATGCCAAATTCATGCATAGAAAGCTTTCCCAAGATGATAGCTCCTGCCTCCTCTATCTTTTTCACACACCAAGTGTCGATTTCGCCCGCGTAATCATTGATAGACCCTAGACTCGTGAGATACCCCTCCATATCAAACTCATCCTTCACCGCTGTTGGAACCCCATCCAGCGGCCCCAACGACCTCTTCTCTTTATATCGAAGCGTCGAGGCTTCGGCAGCTCTGACCACGAGATCAACCTGGACATCAAACCAAGCTACCGAATGCTGACCCGGTGGCGACGTATTCCGTCTGATGAGAGGGAGAATAGCATGGACAACATCCAGCGGCGTCAACTCGCCCGAAAGGAAGAGAGACCGATAATGCGCCACGGAGTATTTCTTCTGAGGCGAGAGAACGGCTAGTGGTGCGTCTTCTTCTGTCCCCAGATTGTTTGATTTTGAGCCAGCTGCTTCAAGCGGAAACACAGTGGGATCAAATCGAGGTTCAGTATGCTCGATGTACTCCCTGATATTGACCAAGTCGCCAAATCCCGCATTTTTCCACGATTGCCGCCTGATGAAGCCAAACGACTCCATTCTATCAGGTGCATTGCAATATTAGCTCTTGATGGTAGCAACTGGGAATCAGAGATTCATTACAGGTATGCAGCAACTACCAAAAGCCAGCCATGGATCCTAGGATTAGACTTCCTCTCATTTTTATAAGGTACATCGGCTCTAGTACAATCGTCAGCTTGGCCCGGTTTGTCCGGCTTGTACATATGGACTCACGCGCGAATTGGCTCGGGGTAGAGCAAGAAACGTTTTCGATGAGAACCCAACGCCATTTTTGCGTAATCAATCAGATTACAAGTACTCTGGGAGGTATTAGGTGAAGAGCAATCCTCCGTTTGATGATTGATTATGCAGACTGTGGTGTGGTTCTAGACATGACATGTCAAATTTGGCGTCGCAAGAAGTGCATTAAAGGTTCACTGGGCAACCGTGGCTGATTAGCTTTTACTCGCTAAAGTTTCAGGGGCTTGCGGGGCTGAGCTGATCTCGTCTCGCTAAAACTCAGGAGACTTCACGCTGTATCACAGTGCAGTCGCTGAAGCAAGACCAAAACATGCCAGTAGCTATCGAACCTCACATAATTAAAATATTGCTGTGATTTATTACTCATTCTTCAGATTGACCAGTCAAGTCTGTATTATATAGGTTTTCAAATTAAACCCGTTGAATGCCCCCCATCTTCATGTTCAAGTAAGGAAAATATGCACACTTCGCTTCTCGTAACACGAGGAAAATATATGTACCCGGACTCTCAAAAGCTCCACACTCCTCAAGCTGAAAGCCCTAAACCATCTCAATACTACTCTCCCGTCTCTCGATGATGCGCTGAACGACAACCCCGTCCTCAGCAGCTCGTCCCTTGTCTTCCTCCAACACAGCCTCCAAATCCCTCTCTCTCCGCTCCCGCTCCCTGTACGCACGAGTGCCCATCTTCGGACTATTCGGATGCTCTCCGACCGTCTCGGGAATATGCTTTGGAGGAACCGAAGTGGCAATGGCGGTGCCGTCGCTCCAGATATTCGTCGAGACAGTACTGTGTGCAGAAATTGGCGACGGTAGAGGGATGCGCATTCCTGGGTGAGCTGATGACTGTGGGGATTGGGCTTCTAGATCGATGTTTGGAAGCATGACAGGGTTGAGGTATCCGCGTTGGACTTGAGAAGTGGGTGATGGTCGGTGGGAAGTGAAAGGGAAGGGTAGATTGATGTGTGTACGGAAGCTGGAGAGGAAATTTCTTCTCTTCGACCAGTCATGGGCAGTTGCAGTCTCAGAAACAGTGCGGGGTTGTGAGTGAGAGCTGATAAGTACTGGCTCTGGAGTCAAAGGCGACACTGATCTGTTGGTATCGTGGTCTTGGAGAGCCGAGGTGGCGAAGGAGTCAGGAGTTGGCGCATTTCTGTTGGAGATGATCTGTGCGAGAGACATATGCTCGACTGTTGCCAAGGAACCTTTGCGGGAATGAGTGCTTGGAAACGTTAGCAGATGTCCACATGAACTTTCAGCGAGTGCTTACGCTTCAGAAGGACCAGTCGAACTAGGAACACCACTGCTTTTCCTCGATGGGGTGAAGTAATGCATTGCCTTGCTGACCAAATCGAAATGACTTGAAATGTGACTTGCAACAGTACTACCCCGTCTTCTCCGCTGGGTCCTCGGCTCCTTCAGACTTGGCCAAATCTTTCCAAGTCCACATTTGACCAGCCAACTGCGATACTTGTCAGTGGCATCATTGTTGAAGCCAAAGTAGCTGAAGATCATAGCACTCAGAGCGACTGAGGGCCAGCCATTGTATTGCATGAATGGGCCTTCTGAGCTGTGCAGGAAGAGGATAGGGTTCCAGGAGACTGGGTCGTGCAAGGATTTCCAGTCGTATGAATGGAAAGGGACGGGGACTTGTCGGTAAAGCCAGTAGCCTTCGCAGGGGATCCAAATGACCAGGAGTGAGCATGCGATGATGGAGAGTTTCACAAAGTATCTGGTACTCATACCGGAACCACTGCTCGCAAGGGTGCTGCTAATATTCGAACGGTGTTGACGAAGCCCAATGAGCATGCGAACTGAAGCAGGTTAGAGAGATAAATTGCAACGGATGACTGACTTACTAGCATAGTAGCCACTGAGCAGAGTGAAGATTGGATTCGGGATCCAGTAAAAGACGAGAAAGGGCCATGAATTGTCCAAAGAATCATCGCAGCCCCAAATTGGTATAATGCTATACCTGCCTGCTGTAACGACATAGTGTATTGCGACTTGAAAGACTGGAACTCCCCAAACGAAGAGGATGTCGAAGATCAACTTTCTCCGCTTCGTGGCCGAACTCTCCATGAAAGAATAGGAATCCTGATTGAAGACGTCTGCAAGGTTTTTGGTGAAGCATGCCATGGAGCTCATGAGAACTACGCTCAACTGGTATCTGGTGTTGACTTCGATATCACAAAGTCCTTGTCCATCCCACCATGTATTGAAGTCATCGTTCCGCCAAATGATAGCATTAATGAAGCAGTACAAGTTCATGAGAGTGACTGCTGCAATCATGCTGCACATGGCAAAGTTTCTCTTTCGAAAGAAGTCGTCTGCCGGCATGTAGACGATGATGATTGCCAATGCGGCGAAGATAGGGAAGATGATGGCATTGACCTGGTCAACGCCAGTGCCTGGAGTGTCCGTGGTGGTAGTGTTGTCCATTGTGAAGATGGGTTGCTGTGCTGTAGCTTTCTTCAAGTATGGTTGAGATTCGAGGGATTTGCTACTTGATATTGCTCCGGGAGATGAATCTGCTTCCAGAGGATGAAGCGCCGAGACTTGAGTTGACCTTGCCGCAGGCCAAGAAGTGGAATGCTATGTTTAGAGACAAAGAAGGGTGATCAATGCGGTTGGGACTGAATTGAAGTATCTTGATGAAAGGTTTGGTTGACGACGAGGTGGAGGAACGAGGGAAAAGATGAGGGAAAAGCTCAATATATGAGGAGTATTCCCCCTCAATGGTGGGTGCCATAGTATTGAACATATTGGCACTGATCTGATGCTCAGAAGGTATTGAGATACGCAGCTATTGAGGGATAGTTGAGATGTCGGATGTGGCTGGGTCTCAATAGCTTCTATTGAGACCCATATTAGGCTTAGCGCGAAAACGGTGAAAAGGGGAATTGAGGTAGGAATCCAGACTTCGAGAGAGACACAAGACATTTCATGATGGACAGTTGAGGCATACAAAGGGAATGGAGTTTGAAATTGAAAGTAATAAGGTCTAGAAGTTGTTACTTCAGTGTAATGGCAGGTGCGACGTTGTGTTGCAGGAATTGGCAGTGAATGCGAACTTCATTTGTTTCAACTCAGACATCTGTCGTACCTCCATCTAGAAGATTAATCCCGCTTGAGAGTATGGTTACTATGATCAAACTTGGATAATATACCTGCTTTGACAGTGTTTCTAGAGAAGAGAAGATGAGGTGTGAATCACAACATCGCTTGAAGCGGGTGGACAATTATGTTATGCAAACAAGCGACGGCAAACAACGCTCCTTCGTGAGGTTAGTGCCTTATTTCGAAGTACTTGATTGCAACTGTATGTTACGTACCTGTGTCTCCGAAATCAGAGCTCTTAACACTCACAAGGTGTGAACGTCCTTCGATTTGAGACCTTAAAACGGTGACACCCTCACGTGAACCTCATTCACTGAATACAAAGCTAATCTAATTGTTTTGCTGTACATCGTCTTATATATGAAAGCCACCCATCAGCAACTCACCGCTGATACCCAAGACAAGTAGTGAACCCAACTCCATAAGTGCCAAACCCCAAACACCACTAAGATGAGTCGCCATCAGCACAAAATCATCCCCGCCTCACTAAAGGACCCAATCCTCAGTCCCACTCTCTATCCCGTCAGGCTCGTAGCCCCACTCGTAGTCAAAATACTCTGTACTGCCTCTAATGCCGCCGTTGAACTTCCACGGTTCTGTTCTTTAATACACAAGCGCACGTAAAGCAACTCGATTTTAGCAAGATATCGAACACTCGTCCTTACCACGTCACAGGACTCGACGCACATATTTTCCGTCCCATTTTGAGAAACAAAGATCATATTATCTCAACTATCATGAAGCCGCAGCCAAACGCTCCTGAATGTAAGTCTTCGTATCCAGCAAGCAAATCCTGGCCTCCTCCAACACCTCCGGCGGAAACAAAATGAACCCGTGAGGCGCTCCCGTATAAATCTTCACAATCGCTTCTCCACCCGCCATCATCCATCGGGTGGCCATTAATACCGTATCATCTAGCAAAGGATCCTCGGTCCCGCACGTGAATAGCGCGCTGGGCAAACGGCCGCGGAGTTTAGACAAATCTTCGTAAAAGGGTGACACCGATGGCTCTTTCTTCTGTTTGAGACTCATGTTGGGTAGGAATCCATCCATGAAGCGCAGGGTTTGCTTTTGAGGAAGCACAGGCGCGTTGAGCATGTGAAGGAATTGAGGGAGGTGGGTGATGTCGTAACAGCCACAACTTAGGAGCAGGCCTGAGAGCTTGAAATCGGGGTAGAGCTTGAGGAGCTGGAAAATAGTCGTGAGAGTTAGGTGAGCACCCGCGGACTTAGAAGTTAGCTTTTGAGCTATCCAAAGGGGCCAATAAGTATTTTGAATGAAAGAAATATCAGAAAAAGTAGTTTTTAGCAATCTTGTGATTGCATACGCATTCGGAGCAAGCCCCGTCAGTCAAATCCCTTAACTATTTTAAACATCATATGAAATCTATTTTCGAATCGAAGAAATGATCTCAACGTACCTCGCCGCCAATGAACTCCAATGGGCCGCCATAGTCCCGTTCTGAGTTCTTGACTAGGTATTCGGCCGCATCCATGCAATCCTCCGGAGCTTTGGGGAATGGATCTTCTGGGGCAAGTCTGTAGCCCACAGACATAACAGCGAGATCACCTGCATCAGCAAATGTTTGTAGGAAAGCATCCTGCGATCTCTCATCACCCAACGTCCATCCACCGCCGTGAAAGTGAAGAATTGAGCCTTTGGACTTCTTGCGATCTTCTCCAGTTGCACGGCTCGTCGGATATATTACTCGGCAAGGAATATCTCGACCGGATTCGCGAGAGGGAATTGTGATATTGATGCCTTGGGGTGAGATGAGCGGTATGGGGAAGCCTGTCTCTCCAGCCCATTGCATTTGTCGATATTTTGCAGCTCCAACCTGATCAAGAAGTATTAATAACTGAGAGTGAGAGGGGTAGATCGCAGACTTACCTCGTACCAATCTACAGCGGAGCTGAACATTCTAATTATTGCTTCATTGAACTTGTTGACTCGCGCGGGATTGTTAGCGGGGTCGAATTTCCCCGCGTCGATGATGATATCGGACTTCAGAGGCATGATTGCTTGAATTGCGAATCGGGCCGAGGGTTTACAGAGGGAAAAGGATTCGAGAAAAAAGAGCAGTTATTAGAAAAGAAGGTTCTTGATCACCCCTTCTTGTTTATCCAGCGATAAGGAAAGGCGGTCGTGAAAGATACAAGTATCGAATTCGAAGCTCGATGTAACTCTTTGCATATCTTGCCCCATCCGGTCACACTGCAGCCAAAACCGGGGAAGCAGCTCAACCGGGAAGCTCCATATCCATACTCCATCGCTAAAACCAAATCCAGATGGGTATCAAAATGAAACGAGAAAAGGGCGTTTCTATTTCTTAACCACCCTACCTTGCAGCCGATCTCCTACCCGTGCATGTGAAGGCTGCTTCCCATTTGTAGTCCTTCGATTCTTCTCTGAGGTTTGCGGATGGCCAAATATCTTCACCTTGCCATAATTGACAGTGCCCTTGATCGTTTTGAACGGCAGGCTTGCGAGCGAACCAAAAGCTTGAATTGGTAGAACAATAGCCGTCGCTACCCATTCCACGATCACTCCCGTGAATCCACGATTCTTCTGGCCATTGTTCGCTGCCGCTGCAGCTAGGGATATTGCATCGCTAAGCCGAGCTTCGAGGTCGAGTAATCGGGACTCGGTTTGGAATGTTTGGAGAGTTGCGCGTTTTTCGTACCTTCGTACAGCGCGGTTCAGTGCGTCGAGGTCGGGCTGGATTGTCTTCTTGACTTCTATTGTGAGCATGGCAGACTGCTTGCCGTTCAACACAGGGTCCTTTGCGAGTGAGGGTTCAGCGAGTGAGTTTCGTGATTCGAGCTGTTCCACTCTTCGCATTATATCTTTCACGTCGCCGCTGTCATTTCCATTCGGCTCATCGTAAGGATTCGAGTTCACCACCCGCTGCAAATGTAGAGTTCGGGACTGAACCAGCTTCACCAAATGCGCCATGGGCCGCAGCTCAGATGCGAGTAGGAAGATAGTAAGGTTGTAATTCGAGACCAATCCTTCCGACGGTCGTGTCAATTGTGTTCGAATGGTATGTAGTAGATAGGCGCCCAGGACAGGGAAGAGGAAGCACGAGAGCAGCGACAGCATCTCATGCCTGTATAACTCTTTCGTGGCAGCTTCGTGAGCCGGAAGTCTGCCAGTCGGTTTCTTCGCAGGAGGAGCGTCTTCTTCCTCGGGAACTTCGTCTAATGTAGTCTGCGACATACTGAGTGCTTCCTCATTATCAATGTCCTCGTGAATTATTGTGTCTTCATTATACTCTTCCCGTTTTCGAATTGCTTGCGCCGAGTGATACCAGTCCCTGATTGTTGATTAGAAGCTGTCTCGCAGATTCTGGGACGTTGAACAAACCATGGTAATCTAACGGACCAATTCAAGAATATAGCTGCCAATCCTAAGAGCATAACATCCGTCATAACTGAGCTCCCATTTGTAAACAGCATCCCGCCGATGGCAGGCAACAGGGCGAATGCCAGGGGCGCCGAGTCCCACGCAGAAGACTCATGCCTGGATTCTTCATGGCCAGTGGCACTGGGTTTTGGCAGTAGCAGATCATCTGTCGAGGACTGAAAACCCTTCAGGGAGTAGTCGGAGATGTTGGAGCTCCTCCTTCTTACACCGGGACCGGGATTCCGATTTTGGGACGGACGATGTCTGAACTGTGCATTCTCGTCGACGGTGAAGGACCTGCGGATGCCTTGAGCTGGCGGTGGTGATTTGGCAGAGGAAGATGGATCGCCGGTGGCCATTGCGAAGCGGTATGAATTATTCGTTACTTATGACAAGGACAAGGCAGGGGGGGAGGGAAGCTTTGATGCACGGCGCGGAAGTGGATGTCTTGGCGAATGTTTACGAGTACAGTAATGTGTATTGACAAAGCAGGTCTGGATCAACAGTAAAATCTCAGCGAGAAGCGAGGGATGAATGATGAGATTGTTAGTGAAAAGCTCATCGTGAATAACCTCAAGTAAAAGAGGTGATAATGTTGTTGGCGACTTGATTCACCTTCGGGGCCTTACTATTGATTTCCTACTTTAGGGTTCTTGTCATCGTCATCCAATTTTCAGGTACCGCCGACGACTAGCATTCGTCAACGTGTTCCTGGCTTGTCACGCAGGAAGCTACAGTACTAGTACTGCAACCCTTTTTGCCCCCTTGCGAATAGTCTTTGAACATGCTGTACTCCTACCTACTTTACGTGTTCTTTTTGCTACTCTAAATGCTTCATGCCCAAGTCAGTTCTGTCGATTTATCTCTGCAATTATTGGCTGCGGAATATTGTCCCGCCGTAGTTGGTGAATCATATCCAAAGAGCTTGTATTACGATTAATTCCTCCAAATGTCATTATCCAAGAAATCTGCTATTACAAGAAGGGGGTTTCCAAAAAGAAGATATCCAATAACATCTACAACGAAATCCAAAACGCGTTCGGCCTATTCATCCTTCGGCCTCTCGACAAAGGCTCCCTCTCCCCAGCCTTGAAATTCCATTCTCAGCCTCTTACCAATTATCCTATATGGGATTTTGTAAAGCTTATCTTCCGGGTGTGGACGGTGGATATTGATACGTCCTGTCCAGCCGAACGTATTGCCCTCCATTGGCTTGAAAACAACCACAGATCCAGTCATTTGACGAGAAGAAAAGCCTGCGTCGGCCATGGCTGCTACAAACTGGTCCCATGTAATAGCTTTGTGGTTTTCCTCCCTAGAGTACATCCTGTTTAGAACTTTCAGATTGTTTGCCTTGACTGGGATTTCGATACGATCCGGTGAAGGGGGGTCTGCAATCGCCAGCTGTCCGATATCAGGAACTTCTTGAGGCTGCTGTGGAGCGTGCGTCTTCAGCTTTTCCGCCTTCGGTGGAATTTTTTCTTCCGGCAGGTCATTTTGCTCCCATCGTTCTGCTGTAGTGGCAGGAGCGCCCTGGGCCTTTGGAGAAAGAAGTCAGCTTTGCTCTGTCCAAATATCACATGTATAGTCTGGCTTTTCCGGAACGGGGCATAACTTACAGTGCGTTTCTGTATCTTGTCTTGAAGTTTTTGGCGCTCGGCGGCAACAATTTCGAGGTATTCTGGATAGGCAGCAGCATTGATGACTTGCAAATCAGGGTCAATGGCTTCATCTGGATGATTATTCTCAACAAACACGTCTTCGCGTTTATACCTCACTTGATTCCAGACTTCGCGAAGAGCCTCTCTAATGGCATCAAACCGATCTAGTCTCGTCTCATCAGAGGGAGGGGTCGCATCGCTGAGATGACTATCATATGCATTCACGAATGTTTCGAACGCATTCGCGATTTTCTCATCTGGAGAAGCTCTATATGTTTCCATAAATATCTTCTGGTTGTCTTCCGTCATCAAAGTTGATCTCTCTGTAGTACAAGGCGTTAGCACTTTCTTTATTCATGACGGTTTTGGTGATAGTCTTGATACTCAACGTGCTTTTAAGGCAAAACCTGTCACATGGAGAGTTTAAAGCAAGTAAAATAGCCACGTACTTAACTTGTCTGCTTCTTCTTTTGTCAATAACGTGAGCTTTTCGGTTTGTTCGTCTACAGGCTGAGGTCTGTGGAATCTGAGCGCAAATTGTAGTTCCTGAGCCGCTGCATAGTCCGCATAGTTGGTGTACAGCTCTTCGTCGAGGCGCTTAGCATGCTCTGGCTTCGTTGCCAGAGTTTCTTCCAGAAAGGACCATCGAGTGGTGTATTCAATAGATCCCATGTTGGTTGTACCCGGCGAAACGAGTGAATGCAGGGCATAAAACACGGGATCCCTCTCAAGAATACCTGCTAGATTTAACTCCGAAGAAATATTCGCTATCATCGATTGCTTCATGTAGTTGTATTTGAAATTGTCGTGATACTTGGCCCGAAGAACTAAACTTCTAGCTAAGATTTCGCGGTGGTTTTCGACGCGGTAATTGAGGACAAATTGAAGCTCTTGGAAGATTTTCTCGTAGTCTTCTGGTAGTGATTCTCCTGGACTGATGCAGCCAACATATTTTTTCTCCATATCTTGTACATTCTTGCATGCCACGACTATGAAGTTCCAACACCAATGGTGCCAAATGCTTAGCGAAACAGTTAGTGCCACGACATTGAAGACATTTTCTTTGGGATGTTTGTCAGGGAGGCCATTGACAACTACCCTGATTGCCTCGCGCAGGTACTCGGGATCTGTCTGCAATAGCCAAAGATGGTCACTGCTCATATCGAGTCGTGATTGTGCCTTCTCAAGCACCGAATTGATATCGAATGTAGGCGGGGAGCAGTAAGGCTGGTTGGTGTAAGTGGACCACAAATCACCCCGACCCAGGCTCTTCAATTTGAGTTGAGGCAGCGGCTCTGGATTGTCTTCTGCCGAGACCAGATCCAATCCCTGCACGAGCTGCTCGACGACCTTTCTGAGGATTCCTAATTCAGTAGCCTGAGCTTCAAGCAAGAGCTGTGCTCGAGGGAATCCAAGGATGTCGCCTCTGTGTGCCGCCTTTTTCTCCCACTTCGTAAGTGTACCGAACTCAGGGCCGTGCATAACCATGCAAAGCGCAGAGAAGTTGATATCAACCAGTCCGTAATGCCAGCAGTAAAAAGTCCTCTGATTGTCGTATTCGGCCCACTGCTCAGGGGCGCCGAGGGCTCTGTTCTGAACCAGCCCGAGCAGCTTCACATAATCTCTCTTGAGCCCGTCAACATTCATGTAGTCAAGAAGAAACTCAGTGCGGTATTTTGCTGCTTCTGACTGGTCGCGAACCTGAACCTCGCCTGTGTGCGCGCGAAGTGTGAACCAAGACTTCTCGCAAAGCTTGGGCTCGGCTTTCTTAAGGCACGCGGCCTTCTGCTTTGCGCTTTTATTCTTCCACCGACCAACGATGGACTCTCCCAAGCTGGTCCAATGTTGACGGAGGTACTCGCGGTTGTCGTTAATAGTCTTTAGGTGTTCCGCTGCTATGCTCTTGGCTTCATCATCAGAGAAGCTCGTCGAATATGTGCGGAAGTAATATCCCTGCTCGTGTGGACGGAAGGAATTCTGACAAGAGCCGCACTCGCAAGGTTCTTTATACTCCTGTGGCCAGGGGTCCGGCTTGGTTGGGAGTGCCATTCTACAGTATTGTCAGCAATCAAGCTAGATATGATCATATGGATAGTAAATGGTTAAAACTACCTGTGTTTGTTGCACGATGGTTTCTTTTACAGCAATTGTGTAACACGCTCGAGGTTGATAAATGGAAAGCAAAGACTCTAATGCGGGTTAGAATTCATACGAAGAAAGGATACAGTGATGGGGGGCCGGGAATATACTCACGTGAGTCTATCGTGCCGGAAGCCAGGAAGTAGAAGTACGAAGCACCGAAAAGCTGCGCTGGGCAAGAGTCTTGTGCCAATCAAACCCAGACGAACTGTTGACTAGAACTCGATTTACTACACTGTTGCAGCCCAGGGGGTGCTACAACAGAGCAGTAAGAGCAATGGCGTTGACAAGTAACCTAGGAAGGACAGAAGACTTGCGGGTAAGCAGGCAAGTGGGCGAGACTAAAGTACAGAATGAACGCACAGATATCGGAGAATGTATGCCTTTCAGTCTGTGTGTCCACGTCGGAGGGTGTCCAGAAGGAGGCCAGGAAGCCGTCGAGTGACTTTTATGTTCCTTTTTAGAATTTGTATTCCTGAAAAGCTAGAGCATGAGAGGAGTATACAGTTGCTTCTCAGTATATCGCTATCCATACGATACTTTCAGAGGAAGAAGTGGCTGCGCATAGGGGTTGATATCCAAAAAAGAATATGTGCGAAAGAATGGAAAAAGTGCAGAGAGAGAACAGAACCGACAGGATGTTATAGACGCTACCCACGTCCAAGTTAGCGCGTCATACACCTATTCACATCCTGTTTGTCGCCTCTCGTGCAACCCTTGGCAGTCCTGATGGTCCTAATCCGGTAATCAAGAAATATCTCCAAGTGTGTGACAAAAATATACCATACACAGGTACAAATTTCTGATAAATGCGATTGTTTTTATGAAAAGAATAAGTCACAGCATGTTTATATTGGCATATATAGATCAGATATTGCGTAGATTATGTCAAGGTTGTCAAGTGTAGTCGTTTCGTCTGGTGTCGGGAAGAGGTGGAAACGTGGGGGTTCGTTTTACAGTTATCTGGATATACGAAAAAGAAAAAAGAAAAAGCAGGAATGGGGGTTTAGACTACGAGAAATAACATCAGTAGAGTGGTGGGATTATGGCTTTTATGGTAGAAAATCCTCGTATTGTGTTCGTTGTCTTGTGGTAAGACAACATCTAATCTACGCTTCTGTATGAAGTATCCAACCGCCAGCGGGGTATCGACTCATATGTACGTGCAATGTTTGGTTAAAGTAGTCACAAGCCAATAATAAGCAAACAAACTACCAGATCCATCATATCCAAACGCAAACCCAAAAACAAATCCAATGCCATCGCCGGTGTAAATGCAGACTCCCAAGAAAATGCGAAGAACGCCCGCTCAAACAAAGCATTGTACTCCACTGATGCTCATACAATACCAGCAAATCTCTCTGAACCCCTCTCGACAAATCGAAGTGGCACCTTGTCACCATCCTTCAGCTTGAGTGTAATGACCTGCGTAGATCTTCGGATTACATCCTCAGCATTCACAACGGCCTTATGGTACAGCTTTCGCTTCTGCTCGACGTTCATCTGCGCAACCTCCTCATCCTTGGCCCATTTGCTAACATCAAGCTCAACTGAATACTTCTGCAAGATCGCAGACAGGACAGCAGTGATCTCCACTTGAGCAAATCGTCGACCAGGACAAGCGCGATGGCCAAGAGAGAAGGGGATGTATGCGCCATTGGGTGGCTTGACGAGCGATGTAGAAGAGGATGTCTCGAATGATGCAGTCTCCCACCCATCCGTATGTCCGCCTTTGACTTTTCCCTCGTTATCGATGACCCGATCCTTGGAGATCCAGCGCTCAGGCACAAAATATTCCATATCATTGTCCTTTCCGGTGATATTTGACGGGACTTTCGGCCAGTATCTGGGGTTTCGATTCGTTCCTATGATATTTAGGTGGACGAAAGTGTTGTCGTGAATGTTAAACTCTCGACAATCAACTTGAACTTTCTGGTCACCAACGGTACGCTTGGGGATATTTGGGATGGCAGGGATGAGACGAAGCTGTTCGTTGAGTACGGCGCCCACCATGGAGTTGTACAGTCGAGGCATATATGTTTGGTATTCCCATACTGATGGCGGCTTGTCTCCTACGATGCGGTCGACGTCGGCTTGTGTTCGTACTTGTTCGCGGGGATATATGGCGAGTAGGAGAAGGGAGAAGTGGATGCCATTCGCAGAAGTCTCGTGGCCGGCGAACATGAAGATAAAAGCATTACCAGTGATCTCGTTTTTGGACAGTTGTGCGTTGTTCGAATCAGATGACTTGGGATTCTGGGGTGCCTTTTTGGATGCTTCAAGCATCATGCCTAGAAACTGTTAGTAATGTAGACAGAGGAGGAATAGAATAATGAGACTCACCAACAAAATTCATGGTTTCCTCGCCGTTTTTGCCTTGGTCCATTGCCTTTTCCCCATGTTCCACGAGTTCGTCAAAGTACTTGCCGCACTCATCGTAGCCTTTGTAAATCTTGGACATGCATTTGAAAGGAGAATATTCTGTTTTGAATTAGTATTTGCAGACTACAGAACCATAATAGTACTCACTTAGTAGCCAGAGTGGGCAGAAGAAAAGCCAGAAGATACCAGGCAAGAGACACTGCAGACTTTCTCCGAGGGTCATAGTATGGCCCTTGCCTGAGAGTACGTTGCTGAATCCAGGGATTGCCTTTTTCGAGATCATCACTGCGTTTTGGCCAGGCCATATCTGTGGAATACCAAAGCCGGCAGCGCAGATGACGTTAAAGCTAAGTGTTGCAGAGTCGCCAGCAGCGTTCCCGACCGTGAAGGCTTTGTTGTTATTGTTTCCCTGAGTCTGCCAAAAATTGATCATGCCCACTGTTTGTCTCAGAGACTCCTCGAATACAATCCTGTTGCTCTTCTCAGAGAATGCTGGCCCCGTGATCTTCTTGTGTCGTCTCCATGCTTCTCCCTCAGTTGATAGGAGGCTCGTCCCGTAGATGTCTATCACTTTGTATCCGGCGGTGGGTTTGATGAAATCGGTTCGACGAGTAGTGATTTGCGATGTGAGTTCCGCATTGCTATTCTTGATGGTGATGCTGAATGGTGAGACGATCATGAAGATATCGCCATGTTTGTCTTCCATCTCACGGAGAGACTTCCAAGACAGTCCACGATCGAGAAATCTGTAAAAGTGAGCTTCAATAAAAACATCAAGGCTAGAATTTTCTCACCTGATTCAACTCAACTCGGAAACGAACGGGATTTGGCTGGCTACTCGGACTAATAGCTCGTTGAGAAGCATAAAGGGACTATAAGTAGGCCAAGCTGATGGAGTCAGTTGTAGTTCAAGATAAGGGAAATATTCGTTGAACTTACGAGTCCAAAACACCGGCAGGCCAGTCTTCTCAGCCTTGGCCTTGTTGTGTCGTAGTGGGGGAACGAGGCGATAGAGCAGCGCCATCACGGCTACCACAACCGTGAGTACGATGGAGATCCACATGTTGGTGTAGGTAAAAGTCCAAGAAGAGATACTCGACCTTCTGACGGGGTCCGTAAAAAGAAGATTTGCAAGACGTCAAAATGCTGCCGCAGGTACTTGATAGTCCTGTTGCTGCAGAAGGGTTGGTAGGGGATATTTGTCACACCGCGGGGTTGTTGAGTTGGCAGAACGTGGATGCAACTTGCGCGATGCAGAATGGCAGAAGGGCGCTGTCACGGTGCACAAATTGCTTCTTATACAATATTGAGTGCCGCTAGCGCTCATGGGGTCAGGGTTTGCAAGGTGGAGGGGAAAGGTCGATACAGTAACTTGCTCATATCAACTGATCCATGCAAGTAAGGGTATGTACCACCAGCAAGAATAGCATCAATAACCTCATTTGTCTTTCCGAATCACCGATACTGTTTGCTTATCCACGCCATTCTCGAAACCCCCGGCACATGTTGAGAAGGGAAGGGTTTGGTTGGAAGAGGACCACGAACATGTTGATTTATTTTCGACTCCAGCCCGACAGACATACCAGACTTCCTCTTCCTCGTCTCATCGTGGCTAGGATCGTTTTACAAGAGTTGAGGAGTTGAGGAGTCGGTGAGTCGAGGAGGTAAGTCAAGTGATAATTTTCTACAGCATGAACGCATTTCAAAGGCAGTGTTGATGAGAGTTATTCCGAACAAACTGACGATGATGGAACAGAACAGGTATACAACTACTTCAAGCGATCCAAAGAATGACTCTAGGAACGGCCCGAACCGGAATGCCGTCGACTACATCTACCTTAGCGTTCATTCCAAAGCCTCAAGATGGCAAGATTGGCCCCAAACCCTTTTTAGCAACTTCACACCTTCGACTTTCAGGACGTTAAACTCCTCCTCGGACTCCAGAATCACCATCAACAATCTGCCACCAAGCTTCTTCTCGTATACAACAGCAGACTTCCTCCCAGGTTCCAAAACATCATTCATCCACGACCACCAAGCATTCTTCTCTATATACCGGGCCACAGCTTCTTCTCCATTTTCAGAACATTCATTAACAACAACCCAGAAACATCCTCCGCGTCTGCCACTCCCAAGACCTCAAGATCCTCCTCACCAACCTCACAGCAACCCTCGCAGTCAATCTTACCTTTGGTGCATCTATCATCCTCCTCACCAGCCTCCCTCGAATAGCCCTGCCATCCTCCTCCCTTGCTACAGCCTCGCCATCAACTCCCATACCATCCCAGGCAGTTCGTCCCACAGACTTCCTATACAAACCTAAGAACAGAAACACCAACAAGCTCCTCCTCCTGAACTTCCTCGAAACGCTACCTCAGCTTTGTCACCGTCTCGGCAACCGCAGCAGCACTTTCTCTCAGTCAATAACAACTCTGGCTCTCTCATAAGCTTGGAGATCATACACCATTTCTTGCCGCCAAAACGGTCTCTTTAGGTCCAGGTTGATACCAAAAGGGCTGAGAGGTGTAACATAGGTTTGGGGCAAGAAGGGAAGAGGGTATAAGCTGTGGTTGAAGGTCCTAGAGGCTAGAGCGCTTGTTGCTGTTTGAGGTTCGAAGCGGAGAGGAGGAATGAGATAGCATCCTGCTAACTTTGAACTGTTGTTGTGACTGTAGCAGAGATGTATGATAAGTGTGTCCGCATCTGCGATTGCTTTTGGGACGCGAACTTCCTCTTTTTCAGATTGTACGAAGACATAGACTGGCAGAGGTTCGATGTCATTTCCTGGAACGGAGGTTATGCTAAGATAGCAGGGTTCGAATGTATAATTGTTGTTATTAGATGGTGGTTAGATGTAGATTCTATCTAGTGGTGTGGCGGTTGGAGAAATAATAACTTCCATATACTTGTTACAGATCACACCATATAAGTCCTTAATAGCTTTGCAGCTTCTTCACCAGCGTCAAACGTGTTACTCCGTCATGTATATGTACTTCTAGGGCAGCTGTAGCTGACTGCCCGAGCTTGGATATATAGATTGGTGAAGGGAGGCACTCTACTTCATAAAGCTGTACATGAAAACAATTAGCAGTGCTTGGAGAACCCTCTCATATTTTAGTCTCCGCGAATCGTCCATGCGATTAAGTTCATAAGGTAATAATCGGTCAGAAAAGTACAACCAAGTAGCCGTCCGTATATTCATACTTCGAGGTATCAATGAAGTTTGAGAAAGTAAATGTGTTGATCGTTTGGACGTTGAGATTTTTCTGGTTACTTAGTTTAGAACTAGTTCTCTTGGTAACCATTTTCGGAAGATAGCCTTAAAACAACAGTAACTGAGCTTCAGATATGGGAACTTACTGTGGCACAATCCCTTACAATCAAAACGATACATATTGCTGGATGAATACTGCAACGATAGTGGATTACCGCGGAAAAGATAGACTGTGGTGTTGTGACCATTCCCCGCATTGCTTAAATCAGACGATCAATGTACGGTTTCTCGATCTTCGAGTACGCTAGCAGTATTTTATCAAGACCGAGGAACTCCAAGATCCATCTAAGCGCCAGAAAAACATTTACAAACTCCCAAACTCCCCAATCCACCACCCCCTCTCTTCACCCCTCCTCCCTAAACCGTGCAACCCAAACATCCATACACCTCACCCCCTCGACACCTCCCAACTGTTCCACCCCCTGCTCAATAGAATCATACATAGCCCTAATAACCGTCCTCTCCCCCTCCAGCAACTCCATCCCCTCGCCCGTTAAAACCCCCTCTTTTTTCCTCATCAAATCTTTGACCTCCCAATACGCATGTGGCAGTCCCTCTCCTGTAACCTTCAACTCTCCACTTCCACTCCCCCCCTCCAGAACCCAAATCCCAGTTTCTCGCACAATCCTGGAGATCTGCGCCGGTGATAGAACGGTGCGGATATTCCCTGTACTCTCAACCTCACGCTTACTTTCTAGCAAACTGAGTAACAGCGCCGTCAGCACATGCGGGACCTGTGCCGGCGCCGAAGCATGGAGGCTCCATTCCGCAATACATAGGAATTTGCTTTTTGGCAGACTCGCCAATAATGCCGGCAAGATTCTGGGAGAGGCGAAGTAATATATACAATGACTTAGGACTATGAAATCATATTCCTTGACATTGTCTTTATCGTCATTATCTTGGAAGGGTATGGTTCGATGGAACTCGATACGGGATCCTAGAGCCCCGGCTTTTATGAATGCTTGTGATTGTCCGAGGGTGAAAGGGGAGCCGTAGTCTGGGGATCCGGGATCGTAGGCATCGACGTGACCGGTTGGGCCGACGAGGGAGGCGAGGACGATGGTGCTGTCGCCTTGGCCGCAGCCGATTTCTAGGACGCGGGAGCCGGGGGGGATGGAGAAAGAGGAGAGGATGGCGAGGCGGTGGGTGGTTTCGGAGATTGTTATGGGGGATGGGGATGTGGGGGAGTTGGAGTTGTCGAGGAAGTATTGCGCTAGGGAGGTGGCTTGTGTGGTGAGGTTGACGTCTGCCATGGTGGGTTTAGTTTGGGAACCAAGAATCAAGATGATGTATGAAGTGAAATGTTTTGAATGCTTGAGGAGTAAGTGTTGAAGAACGTAGGTATAGATTTAAGGATTGGGTTGTAGGGTTGTGAATATATGCATCGAACTGATTTAGGGGTTTCGAGCGGATTCAGACGCGATATAAAAACTTATACTTATATATTTGATAGGAAGATAAGTTTTGCTTGCAGTGACTCCTACCTGCATCATTGTAGTTTTCGTCCCGTATACTCAAATAGGAAATCTTTGCACTATTCGCCTTGATGATTAAGTGCAGCGTACATGACTCACCTCAGCCGAGATTCAGGGGGGATTACACCACGTGATAAGTCACGTTTCTCCGCACTCTAAACCTCCTGGGATCATCCCCCAGATCCAAATGCTTGTATTGTACAATCGTCGCCGTCGTACGCAATAATCGATCGATAGCCCGGAAAGCGGCAAATGCCCTCTCTGGATGCTACTCCGGCCTTCATTATGGCCCCCCTTTATCCCCCCATCGAATGAAGTTGTGTCCCGCTATCATTTAACCTCCGATATCTACTATGTGCGGATCTTAGGAATTTAATGTATGACATCCGGCTTTCTCATTGGCTTCCAGCCCCTAGATTACTATGGGTTCACGTGTCTGGTAAAGGAAGGTGGGTGCTCTCCTTGCTGGCGAGTTACAGGTAAGGTTATAAGGTGTACAGGACTATACTGTCTTTAGGGACATGCCGGCGCGGATGTGCATGCAAGCGTCCGCAGAAGCAATTCCTTGCTTGCCCTTTCCCTAGGCGACTAGGCGTGTGCGACCTCCCTTTTCCAGCAGAGTCGCGTTCTTGTAAATTAATTTGCAGGCATTGCCTTGCTTGCCCTGTGGCGGAACTTATTATTACATTACTCATGAGGGGTTCGTCCTAGAAGTCGGGAAGGGGTCTTCATTTATTTGCTAGATAGAGCTCGGAGGCGAGCTTTGCCAAGTCGGAGAACGATAACGGACGTGTGCCTCGTTGCGGAGAGAGCGGCTGGGATCAACAGCAGCGATTATTAAACGTAGATGAGGGGCAGAGCACTTGATAGGCTGCATCTTGCAATAGGAATAAGCTTCTTCTTTTACTGACTGGGGAGAGGTTAAAGGCCGCGACAACTGGTGGCAAAACCTGAATAATAAATGTAGGGATGACGGGAGTTGTGCTGATGTGGATTTGATCTGGCTGGGCTGGGTACAGTAAGTGCCGGGGGTGCCGTCCGCAGGGAGGGATGAGGTTAATTACTTGGTACTACCATCGTATACCGGTAGAGATCTGGCAACGTGGGAAAAGGAAGCAGAAGCTGAAACGAGATCTTGCATGAGCAAGGGAAGGGAGGGGAAGGTCTTGCTCTTGCACTACTCCGTACTTGACATTTGGCTTTCCTCTCTAGGACGAGACTAGGACAAGTGTGTACCCGAGAGCACGGATGATGGGCATTGTTCTCGAGTCCAAGGCCGAGAGTCAAGAAGGAAGGAGAAGGGGAGAAGGAGGAGAAGGAGAGTGAAAATGGAACTCGTAAATTACCATTGTTCCTATCGACGCGTACCGTACCGTACGGAGTATCTTGCATCTTCGGCGTTGAAGCAGATCATTACTCTACAACTACTTGCGATAAAGAATGGATAGCACATGGAGACGGAGGTAGTGTTGCTAATCTGTCAAGTATTTCACCCGACGGGCAGATGTAGGTTGTGTTATCGAATGAAGGAATGGACAAGTATCTATAGAAAAGCATTGCATGGGAGAAATTAATATATAATTTGGCCGGGCGTGGATGGATGATTTAATAAATATGTTGACAGAAGCTTACTCCCGCATGCAAGTGGACCGCCAATCCCTCTATTCGAAGCTTCTAAATTCTTAGCGACCTTCGAGAAGGATTTTGGAAGCCCCTCGCGTGCTTCACTGGCGCCAATCAACACACTTCACTGGTCCCTCCCCGATCCACCTTCCAGGTTCCTTTGCCTTTCCCGAAGAACAAGACAAGCCCCAATGCTGCAAGCCTCCACCTGCCCTGTCTGGCACTCGCACTGCACTGCACTTGCCCTCTCTCCTCCTAGCCAAACTGGAACAATAATCTCGACAGTTATTCTTTCTCACTCTTTCTGTCACTCTTCATCTTTCTCACTCATTTCTTTGACGCCATTTTCAGTCAACCATCTCGTTCTCCACAACAACAACAACAACCACGACCACGACAACGACCACGACCAAGGCCACGGCCCCCAACGAATCCTTCTCCTTCTCCCTCCCCCTCCCCCTTTCCCTCCTTCCCCATCCTCGGAATGACTACTGTCTGCATCTGCAGTCTGTAGCCCAGCGCAGACTGTTTTAAACCAAACCAACCCAATCCTTGTCGTCAGCATCCGCATCCGACTTCGACTGCTTGTGCTTCTGCGCGCGAACGAATCTGCCACTGCGACTCGAGGTTCCATGTTACCACCGCCACCAGTCGTACAGACCGCAATTGATGTGTTGCCCACAGCTCCACTACGAATACGCACAAAGCATTTCCCGGATCCCGTGTACAATATCAAGTAATTTGGTGTAGGACCATACACGGGGAACAACCACGAATATTCTGTATTGGATCTAGGGTCCCATCTAGGAAGGATTTCCACCATCTCCTCGAGCTCTCAAATCTCAATTTGCTGCCATTGCGACATACTCGAATGCGACAGTTTCACGCTAGGATATTGCCATCTACCCCGAAGAGTGAAAGTCACGTTGAAGAGACACAATTAGTCTTTATCAAGGAATTCTGACTCGTCTGAAAAGGCGTTGCGCTCGAGCCATCTCCGTGCGACACAGGAGATTGATAGATTGCCGGATTTCCTGGCTTCCATCCTTCTATATCCGAATCTACTGGTCTACTCGATATTGCTGGCGGCGAGAGGGAAATAATTATCCTGCGCCGCCGTGCGCGAAGCAGCTATGGAGTACGCGGCGTGCAACGTGGTATATGTTGACCGGACCGCCCAAGAGGACAAGTTTGTAAAAAGAGACGATGTACTATGGCCGTCTTCAACAGAAAGTGCCCAGATTCATTTGGACGGAGATCTATTCACTCAATCGAACCCCTCGCATGCGGATAGAAATCTGCAGACCTTGCTGCGAACTTTCAGCGAAGGTCAGTTACGATTCTTTGAATTCCCTTGCATCAACTAACATCATAAAGTTTACATCTGCCGTACTGGCAAGAGCTGTATATCGAAGCTTTCCGAATTAAATCAGTCCTCGATAGTCGAATTAATACCCACCCTTGTCCTTATCGATATTCCTTATGGAGACGAATTGAACAGGAGGCGATCGAGGGAGATGCGAACACCTTCTCCCAGTTCGAAACAGCAAAGTGATGGGTTAATAGAAGATTCAGACTTGGAAGCATACGGGCTCAAGCTGTTGCAATGGGTAGCCTCGGAAATACAGTATCAAAGCCTCTCGAAACTGATTGTTCCGGTAGCTGTGGTTGCAATTCCCGACCCTAACTCTTTAACGGTCACGTCAAATCCACGCCAAAGCTCCGGAGGGCATCTCAATTGTGATCCTTTTGCGAAGAAATGCCCTGGGTCAGGTGCGGCCTTGGATCAAGTTAGGACGATAAAGTATATGGATCTTGGAGCAGTAGATGTGTTGACAAGTCCCTTATTACACGAGCGACTTCCCAGCCTTGCTGTACATGCATACCGAGCCCATAAGGATGCTTCCAAGGAGCAAAGAGCCTTACTGGAACTGAAGAGAGGGCGCAAACGATCATGGGTGGGTGTGGATGATTCAAAGCCATATGAATACTTGCGTGAAGCTATGGTATCAGGTTTAATGGATGGAATATGCAAGATCGGAGGAGATGACGAGCCCTTCGGCCCAGCCCGGATAGCTGTTGCACTAGATCGCAGAGAGAAGATAGCTGCAGCTGTTGGGTCGTGGCACTTTTCGGCGCACGAGTTCACAGATGATGAGCTTCTTCATGCAGCCTTACTAATGCTACAACATGCACTTGCGATGCCAGAACTTGAAAGGTGGCGGATATCGACAGGTAAGAGGGGCCGATCTATGGATATGTTTCAGATGGTTTTGTGATACGTATGCTGACACCCGATGCAGAGAATCTAACTGCCTTTTTGGTAGCAAGCCGTCAGGCATACAATGCCTTTGTGCCCTACCACAATTTCCGCCATGTCGTCGATGTCTTGCAGGCAATATTCCACTTCTTGGTCCGACTGGGCAGATTGCCACCGTACCCAAATTCAACAGCCCCGTCTAACCCTGAGCCCGAGTCTTCACCTATTGCCGCTCTCATCAGACCTTTTGATGCCCTCACCTTATTGATCACTGCTATCGGCCACGATGTCGGCCATCCTGGTGTTAACAATGCATTTTTGGTCAAGCTCAAGGCTCCGCTAGCTCAGTTGTACAACGACAGATCTGTTCTCGAAGCCTTCCACTGTGCCGCCTACTCGCAAATATTACGGCGTCACTGGCCAGCTGCCTTTCAGGACCCGGATATGCGGCAATTGATGATCAACTCCATACTTGCTACGGACATGCAGCTTCACTTTGATTATATGAAGAAGCTTGGGTTTCTGCAGGAAAAGTTACATGAAAGTGTGAACACTGATGGTTGGAATGGGCGAATGGTCGAAGAACAGAGGACTCTTGCTTGCTCGTTACTGATAAAGTGTGCAGACATTAGTAATGTGGTACGCTTTCTGGTTCCCATTTAGATGCTTTGGCTAATCATTACAGGCTCGAAATTACGATGTTGCTGCTCAATGGACGATGATTTTGACCAACGAATTTGCCCGCCAGGCATCCATGGAAAAAGACCTGGGAATAGAATCCGCCCTCTTTGCAGCCCCGGTTCGAGAAATCATTGAACTTGGGAACTCGCAAATAGGTTTTATGAACATGTTTGCCATACCTCTATTCCAAGGAGTCACGGACATCATGCCAGCAATGGGGTTTTCGGTTGATGAATTACATATGAACAAGTTGGGTTGGGCGGAGAAGATTAGTGAGGAACAGGCTAGAGCGAGACGGGAGAGCGATGCTTCAGCTATGAACGATGGCATGTTTTCCCCACGTTCGATGAGCGTGGTGACTCCTTCTGATGCAAGTCAGCAGGAGAAGAGCGACTCGGATCTTAGGTTTGCGGCATTACTAAATTCGAAATTCGCTCCAACCAACGGTGTTTTGGCCGAGGATGAAGAATCACATCATTCCATGCCAGAAATTTCACTCACGCGCTCAAGACCAAGTCAGCTCCAACTAAGCCACGGAACCGCTAGCGCCCCTGGTAACCTCGACCACTCTACCAATCTTCCCAACGGCGACACTTACCTCAACGAGATCGACATAAAGCCCTCTATTGTCACCGACGCCGTCATCGTACCCTCGGAATCCAGCTCCAACAAACCACAACAACGCAGTAGTGATGGCACCGAAGCTTCCAGCTCCGCAACTGGTGACTGGGCTAGCCAAGCTACCAGCGCAACAACGAGCAAGATGCCGCTATCACCCAGCACCCAAGGGACCAGCATCATGAGCCGAGAATCGAATGACGATAAAGGCCCGACACCAACGGGAGGAAGTCCACAGGCTAGCACATCAGCCGCGACGCCAAGTATTAGCCCAGAGTCACCAAAAGGCGCAATGGTAGAGAAGGTACGAAACCTTAAGAAGAAGCCGTCTCGATTCCGCATGGACAAATTAAATTTCTGGAAGAGGACCAAATGCGCTAGCGCGGAGGAAGAACAGGTATGAGATTTAGGTGGGAGATGTAGGATTATTGCATGGCTTGGCTGTATATTGTACAGGTACTCTTACATATGATATGAGATGAACGAACGATGTTTGGTGTTTTATGGAAATGGCAGAGGCAGGCAATGAATGGAGGCGTTTTGGGATAACTCTGGTTGGGGAATTTGGAATCTTTAATGCGGACAGGTGGCGTTAGGGGGGCATGGATGGAAAATGAGCGATGCCCATGATATATGCCGGGGATAAAGGCGAAGGAGGGAAGGGAAAGGCGTGGTTATATATGAGGTTGAGATCTCCGAGGCGCGTCACGTTGAGATCTGGCGCTGTGCAAGGATAGCTTGCTGATGAAATGGGGATCAGGAACGAAGAATGAGAAATATTTTCAACTCCTAGCCTTTTCGAGGTCCTTGTGAAGTTATGAGTGGTCTGCTTCGACCTATTGGCTATGCGCCTGTGGCAGAGGAGAATTCCAGATATTCTGATTAGATGGATCGAGAGCTTCTGTTTCAGGCGCAAGGCGTATATTGCTTTCAATGGATTCTGCTGGGAAACAGAAGAGGTTGTTCAGGCAGGCCTGCCTGATGCCAAATGGTTTGAAGGGGCTTCCAATGGGAAACTCAAACATCGAAAAGCAAACTTGTGAATTATTAATTTATAATGACCTCAACGTTCGAGGTTGTATAGCTGTTAGGCAAGTGCAACTACCGTTTCTGGTATCAAGCCAGCAACTCATCGCACCTTTCCCCCTGTAGGACATTGTTGCCAATACATCTATGTCCAAAGCCTCCACCCCCTAGCTCCTCGTTATACGTCGTACTCCAGAGCCATATTATCATTGTCATTACCACTCCCGTTCCTGTTCCACAAGATTTGCGGACTCATGACGGTCGGTTGGGTGTATTTCGATACTGAAGACAAGATGTGGACTGCAAATGCTAGCGCGCTCTCCACTATAAATCGAGTATGGAAGGATTGGAAGGAGAGATGAAGATATATTGATTGGATGGCAGGATGTGGAGAGCTCTCCACTCCCCTATCCAGGTTGGCTGGATAGTAATGTTCTTTCGCTGGATGTGGTTAACAATGGTTTTAACACAAGTTATATTGTCCCGAGGCTGTTTATTATCAGAAGTGTCCTATGATGTTCTCGCCCGAAAGAGGCAACAGCAGCTTCCAGTACCTTCTCGTTCAAGGCTCCTGCTTCATTGAAACGGCCGTTGAGCATGTACGTATTGGCGAGCAAAGTAGATACCCTTATCGAAGCTTCATGTTCGAGGCCCAAACATGGGACGAGGAAGTTTTGTACTGCCTCTTGAAGTTTTGTTGCTTCATTCCAAAGCCCATTTGCAAGGTAGACAATACTGAACTTTATAACTTGAACTGCTTGACCCCTGTCTCTTACGTGTAGGTCGGATTTCGGCTCCATGAATGGCCGGAGCGCCTGCAGAGGTTGCTGGTTCTTGATGATCTTCTCTCGAATCTCTTTTCTTCGGTCGCGCAAAAATGTGACATGGAGCAAGAGTTGTCTTCTCATCTCGGACTCTTCAAGCGTGGGCATCGGATTAAGGGTGAGTGAGTGATCCAGTGTATTTGCAGCAGCCTGAGACCAGATCGCTTGTTCCCCTAAACCTATTTGGGGCCTTTCACGTACCCATACGTGAACTAATGGATGTACAGAATAACTGTTGTTGGTTTCTTCGTGGGTTATTAACGATCATGAAGTCCGCCAATGACGTGAGGTCATCATACTCGATTGTATTCCATTCTAGAACACGTTCGTTGTCAGAAGCAAATGTATTGCGACTCATTTGGCCCTCCCTGTTCTTGGACTTTGTAAAAGAGGTATTGCTGACCAGTCGGAATTGGTAGTTGTCTCGAAAAAGTCCAAATAGTCTCGGATGGACAACCAGACTTGCAAGGCAGGACTCTCTGGCAGGGGTGCCGGTGTATCGTCGAGGTGGTTGAACAAGTGACGTCTGATCTTGTAATCGTCCGTGGGATGGCGGCCTGGATCTTTGTTGGCAGCGATGAAGAATGCCTCCTCGGCGGGACTTGGCTTGCCAGGCTTCAGGACATCAATGGAGTATCCGAAGCTGATGAGGTGTCGGAGTAGTGTCAACATGATGTCTACGCCTCGTGTATCAAAGGCCGATTGCCGTGATCGAAGGGTTTGGCTGCTGGATGGTTGTTAGCCTTCATCTTCTTTTGTGAGCCATATACCAGGATGAGGGCGTATCATTCGCAGAGCGGCTATCTGATGGACTGGCTTGCCTTCGTATTGGCCTTGTAGTGAGGGTATGTCTTCCATTGTGATGAGGCTGCCGTCACAATGGGTTTAGATGTAAGTTGGACTGCGATTGACTTGATTTGCAAAGCGTACGGAGTATATGATGTACCTGTCTCGCGGCATAACTGCAGTTACTGCACTCCGTCACTGCATTGCATAAAGTCTAATTATCACAACCACTCCCCATCCAACAAAAATGGAATAAAAAGAAGAAAATAATGGCTTTAAAAAAAAAATTGGTATCAGGATTGTCAGGGGCGGTCAACATACTATAAGCGATGTAAATCGACTAACGATAGCACCTTCTACCTTACGGAGATACATAAGTATATACTTGAGATGATCACAGCTCTTCATAGAACTACAACGCAAGCACCCCAACGTTTATTTGTAGAACAAATTTGCAATTTCGCTATATAAGAGAGGCTAAAGGAATGTGTTGCAAGAGATACACCGTCTATTTAGCGGTTCACGTGACAAATGTCATTAAAATGCTACATCCAATATAACACTTCAAAATTAGAAGGTTCACTCACATATCAAGTCCAGTAAGAAACAGCTGAAGTTCATGGTAGTACATTGATAGACTGTCGTGAATTTCGGCCAACCCAAAGTCTTTAGATTGTTTTCTTACTGTTTTCATAATTCCATCCATTTTGCTTGTAGGCTTCGCTTGCTCGCTCGTACCAACAATATCTCCGACCTTTTGTTCCAGACATTCCATAACCATGGCGCGGCTTTCTGTGTTGGCCTTCATAGTCTGCCATAGTCTCTCGAGCTCAGATGGCTGAGCTGATGGCAATATTAGGCCGGCTTCTTGGATGTTCTCCTCAAGACCCTTGATTAAATTGTTAACTCGAATGATCGAATCAATTTCTTTTTTCATGGCATTGGTATCATCCTCGACTGCCTTGGCCGACTCTTTTACGTCGACCAGGTAAGTAACCACTCTGACGCGCACATCAAGCAGGCCGATCGTGGCGGCCGCGGTAGAGAATGGGTCCGCCATAGTTGCATTATGGATGTAGATGTTGTTTTCCTCCTTGTCGTTGCCGTAGGCGTCTTGAGCCCTCGTTGTCGTCTATCTTTGCGGAGCTAAGTCGTTTGTATGATATTGACATCTAGCGGATGTCAGGCGAAGCCTAAAGTCCGGGGAACCTCCCGTGGGGTACGGAGACGTGCTAAGCTAATGAGAGCGTCTGACTAAAAGTTCCGGACCGCTGATTACCTATGCAGGCCAAGGATGATCATTTGAGATCTGATATATATTACCCCTATAATTAACGCCAAGGGTTTGTTTCACTGCCGAGCCGGGCCACACGTGTGCCGAACAGTACCCTTGAACATTTCAATATCAACAACAATGAAGCAGTTAGTACGAATATCACAGAACATCGCGATCAGAATAAGAGTAGTCTTGTTTTATGGTATTATCTGCTTGATACCAGTTTCACCTTTTCCCACACGCAATAATGATAATAACATGCAAAGCCGGACGACAAAGTCCAGACACCGCCCCGAGCCCTCTTTGCCCCTCTGACAAGATTGTCTTACAGTTCTGTAGCGGGATCCAGTGGCGGCAAATCAAAAGTATTGCAATCTACAACCGAGGACGAATCCGCGTTGAGGCTTCTTGCCAACCCTCAGCAACCACCAAACCTCAAACTTCCTTAGCCATGGATCTTCTGCTCCCAGGAACCACGATAGTAACAAGTCAAAATTTCTAAAACTAAACCAAATAACCCAAAGAATTGCCTTATATAAGGAGCATATGCTTGTGCCTTATAAAAGGTCTTTCGACTCACAAGAATCATTGGAATGCCTTGGTCGAGGGCTCATATCCAGAATTGTGCCTTATAAAGGAGCTTTGGAGCATAAGCTCATGCCTCATAAGAGGACTTTGCCTCATAAGAGGACTTTGCCTTATAAAAGGACTTTCGAGTCATAATGCTCATTCGAAACAGAGGGTTCGAACTTACCTCATAAGAGGACTTAAACAGACTCGGTTCTCTTCTGCTTTTCCTTCTCCTCTTTCTTCGCCTCCTCTTCCTCCTTCTTCGCCTCGATGGGAAGGTATTGGGCCTGAACGGCTTTTGCGGTTCTACTTGCTCCTCCTCCGAGAGACTGGAGAAGTCGGGTTGACGCTGGGAATCCGGGATGAGAGTCGCGAGTTGGTGCGAGGACCATGCATTGCCAAATTGCCAAGAGGAGTTGCCGTGACATTAGGGGGGTGTGGTGGAGGAGTCCATCGGGCGTGCGGGTATCTCCTAGCTCATGAGTGTGGGGCATTTAAAATGTGTATGCCAGTCCGTCTGAGTTGCCGGCTTGTTATCTGCTGATATTTGAAGATCGTGGGATGGCCTGTAGTTGCAAGCCGAGGGAGCTTTGGGTGAGCTTGGCCAGGCGGGAGGAGTATAGCATGACTCCTCGTGGCCTTCCTCAGAAGAAGGAGAAGCCTCGCGGTGGATAGAAAAAGCAGCACCAGTTTATAATCTGCCAAGTAGCGTGGGACAGTCAAGCGCCGATGTCAATGTCCTCCCAGAGAACTACCTCTGGACTGGCAGAAGCTGGCCAGGAATCGAGTAGGTCCGGGTATTTTCGCGAGAGCTCTGCTGCCGCTTTTTCGGCTTTCTTTCTGTTGTAGTGCAATCGGCCGCGGCTAAGGCTTCCATAGACCTGCAGTGAGATGCTTGGTCTTCGGCCAGTATCTCCAAGTGCAATGTACACCGGAGTAGCTCTTTCAGGGACGTATTCGCCCCGTTGGCTCATGCTGCCGATTTGTGCAGCGTGGCCGGAGAGTAGTGCTGCATGAAGCGCCGTTACAGAGAAGTCTCTTGTAGGATCAGAAGCAAATATGTAGAATTGACGGATGAGAGCTCTTGTGAAGGAGAGTCTGCCAGTGACTGTAGTATCCCAAATGCCACATGCTGCTATGATCGCCATGGACCCCTGACCGGGCGATTGCGCAAGAAAATTTGTGCCGGTGCCTGCAGATCCGCAAGCATCCATCAGTATAAGAACATCTGAATGGCATTGTTGGAGGTTTTGCTGAAGGGTTTGCCAATTTATATTCGGAATGGGCGTGTTAGAATCCCTTTGTGAGCTGTAGATGTGTTAGCGAAATCCAACGGAGAAGATTGTGCAGTACTGACGCATATGCGAGCCAAGAGTATCCTTCTACGCTATCCCAGCCTCCATGGCCATCATAATGGACAATGAGAAGATTTTCCGGAGAGGCGTACTTTTGAATAAAAGTATCCAAATATCGCTGGAGGCGTAGTTGAGGATCGGCCGAAGGAATGCGAATCACAGAAACGCTTGTGAACTGGTAAATCTTGCCGAAAACTTTCTCCAAATCGGAGACGTGCTCGCTTACTCCCAAATCATCTTCCACTCAGTACAGAAGTAGGGCGTGTACTTCCTTGTACTTGGGCTGGTTTGGGGTTTGGAAAGGATGGTTGCCGATGGGAGAAGATCTTCTTACCGGGGACAGTCCTATGGGATTGACTGGGCTGTAAGGATTGACGACATGACTACCCGGGACGAAGATTGGTGGAGATGCATTGGGCCAAGGAGGGCTTCGTGGCCTGGGGTTAACGGGTGGCCAGCGGTTGACGCGTGGACGAGGAGGGCTTGGTGATCTGGGGTTAGCGGGTGGGTAACGGTTGACGGGTTGACGTGTAGCCCAGTCTCTCAGAGGGAGAGAATTTGCCTGTGATTGCCATGCTTGTGGCCTGTACGTATCGCCTTGATCTTGCCTGTTTGGTGTTGCATTGAGGCTGAGGCCTTCAAGTGACAAGCTCACCATCTGGCCGATGGGAGAAGAATTGCCTGGATCGTTGGAGTTGGGCGAAGGAACTGTTGCCATTTGATGAAGACGCCGATTGTGCCGGGCGAAAAGAGCGTAGGGGAGTTGCTGTTGAGGTGTTGAAAGTTGAGGTTGCAACTCTGGAGAAAGAAAATGCAGACGAAGGGGCGGAAGGGAAGACAGGACAGGAGCATCAAATTAAGCGAGACTTCTGGCAACCAATTTGCAACATTGGGGTCACGTTTTAGGGCTATTTGCGGCGGACTGGTTCCAAATGGCACTGATTTTCACGGGCCTTGCGGACGGTTTCATTGCTACCTTCAATTTGGTCTCCTCGTCGATATCATTCGAGAACAGAAGCATTTAGACTGTACAATAAACTCCACTGCACTTCCCAAGCATGCTGTAGACTCAACTGCTCGCCTCCCAGTAAACGTATGGGGCTTCCTACCCCATCACCACGCTCCTGAATCCTTCTCGAAAGCTCTCCAGATAAGTTACAGCGTCTGCCTCCGGGTCGGGGCCCTCCTTCCGAGGATACACGAGGGTGGTATGAAACCGTTGAATCCATTGTGGCACTCTCAGGTATAGTGGATGGTCGAGATGGCAATAAAATCTGTCGCCAGGCAGAATGCTTGATAACCGGATTTTGCTTCGGAAGCTTGATAGATTTGTTGAAGATTTCAGGGGAGGTGGCGAGGGGGCCTGTGGTTTGCTGGAATGAGAACAAAATCTTGATAGAATGAAGAGTTGGAGCGAGACTGGCTCTTGAGAAGTTTTAGACGGAGGTCGGGGGTCTGATTGTAGAGATGGAGATTCAATCGAGCAATATATCAATTCTCTCACGACGGCCCTTATTACATTCACTTGGACTGTATCGAAGTGTTAATACGACAAGTGACTTGGTTTCCCAAGTTTTGATATGCTATTACCTAGGTATGTTCTGACTAGCAGGGAAATCCACACAAGCTGGGGTGGGTTTAAAGTGAAGAACTAATTATGGAATGTAATCTAGCAAGCAGCCACCAGACAACCATCTCACACGCCCCTATTCTGAAACGCTAATATCGTGACCTCGCATCTCTCCTCCACTCCTCCGTTCCCTGACTCCCCATAATATCAAATACCGTAGTGCCGATGACGCCAAAAGTAGAGCTGATTCTGCTTGTGTTGTACAATAATAGCCAAAGAAAGGTCGAGGTGGGTTGGGTGGTTGATGGAAGAATCTGACAAAGAGATGTTAGTCAGGTATATATCCTCTCTGCTGATCTACTCACATCGTGCTGAGAAGAATCTCCAAGCCCCGGCTTCCAGAACAACCCCATCACTGTTCAAAAAGACTTCTAATCCGCTTGCTCTCGAAGCTCGTCCTCATACTTATCCCGAATCTTCCCATCAAGAGCCAGCAGGTCATTGTACCGAGTATGCATCATGTCAAGAACCTCATCCTTAAGACCTCTCTTCCACGTATACCAACGCCTGCCATCCCAATTCGACAGCCACAACCGATCCTGCCACTCCTTGTTGAGACCAATGTCATTCATGACCTCCCCCCAAGGATCGTTTCGGTGGCGGCAATCTCCCTGGACATTCTCCACATGATACTTGGCCCACTGCAGGATGCTAACATCATCGTGATTGGTATCTCTGATGTACTTCATGTAGTCGTGGTACACGTTTCGGGCTGTCTCGGGGTTTAGCTCCAGGTATTCGAGTGTCTGGGCGCTTTGGATGAATTCTGGGACTTCGATGCTGCGGATTTCTTTGGGGAACTCCGCCGTGAAGTAGGAGAAGGCGATTCTTTTGATGGTGACCCAGCCGCCCAAAGGTTCTGCTGCTAGTCGGCGGTCTTGAAGATGCTGGATGGTGTCGATGGAGAGGAAACGGTCGTGCTTGCGCTTAGAAGGCATCTTGTGTGTGGAACGACGGTTTGGGAGATGGATGTTCTTCGTGGTAGGTATGATGATAGATAGATTGATTCTGGTGCTTCTCTTGTAGTGGGTAAAGGCCAACGCAGGTTAGAAGTTCAGGTAGAAAGTTTTTGTGGTAAAGTGGTTGGGCGCGATGGGACAGAAGCGAGCTGGAGTGAGCTGGAAGATTCTTTGAAGCGATAGCTCGCACCTTCCCCATTGGATAACTTCTTGCTTTATCGGATGATGATCAGACGAAACCTCGTAATTGACCTTTATATTGTTAGAACTCGTTCGCTCAAATAATGTTTAAAGTGCAATCCAGTATTTGGGCACACCCGCCACCCCGCTTTACCCCGCCCCCTTTTTCTAACACATACAGAACACCTGGAGCAGAACTTCTGATTCCGCGGGAGAGGAGTCGGCGTAGGATGGGTTTTCTTCGCACTTATCATCTGCTACATCAGTATCTCCGATACAAAATGACTCACGATTGGGGGGTTTAAGTGAGATCTTGACAGAGGAAAGGGGTAGCGAGGTATTTAGCAATAGCTCTGATTGGCTAGATTGATCTGAAAACAAATAACGAAGACTTTACAGCGCACCAAGAAGACAAGATATCATCGCCCAAATGCTGTGTTATTTCCTTTCGCCTATCGCCCGCAGTGGCTTGCATTATATCCATAGCGTCAAATCCCAAATCCCTCATCCAAAATGCCCCGTTGTACTCCGTATATTGGCTTTTCACGGCAGAATACATCTTGCTACAATTGCCAACCAGAACCGCTTTCAAAACCAATTTTCTAGGGATAAGCGGATTAGGGCTTTTGACCTTAGGGCTTGCATCGCTAGCGCCATCCACAAGCGAACAAAAAACTTGCAGAGTATTTCATGGTGTTGTTCTTCTGTTGACTTCGATCTTTGTCGCCACTTCCACTCCACGCCCACACCCATACCATCATCATAACACTTTCACAACCCTTCACGAACTCTTCACGACACCAATCCTCATACAATCACTCATACGACACCCTTCGAAACTCTCTGCACTCTTTTTAGAGTCCAATCCCACCTCGTTTTGGAGTTCTCATCAAGGAGTTCTCCCACAACCACCATGGCTCACCCCCGCCCCCAAACCCCCCCGCCCCACAGACTTATACATCAGTCAGAGATGAAATGGTTGCCTACTACCTACAGCATGGCAGTATCGTCCCATCGGCAAAGCACAGATCATGCGTCGACATCGTCATCGCCCGCTACACCAAACAGCAGCTGGAGGGTCCTCACACCCATCGAAGCCATGCTTACCACGTCTATAAGGCTGAGAAGAAATCATGGGCCATACTTTTTGATGACCAGGTAGCCTTTCCTGGCATCAGCCCTGTTATCGCCACTCAACCACCGCCAGCCATCAATCCTCATGTCCAGCTTCAATATCCACCAGCCCCTGTTCATCACCCACGACCAGCTGCCGCACAAGCTGCTCCAGCCACCGCATACGCGCCTTCTTCCAGTACCTCAATCGCCACCCTCAATGCCACGATTCAGAAAAAGGACCGTCAACTCAAGCAACAGGCCAACCGGAACCGGCAACTCGCAAGTGAATTGGATGCAACTCGGGCGGCAATGACGGCTTTGCATGCTGCTCAAGCCAGTATGGGTTCAAGAGACGAGGAGGAGAAGGAGAAGAATAAGGAGAAGGTGGAGGAGGAGGTGGAGGAGGAGGTGGAGGAGGAGGATGCGTTTGCGGATCCTATGGATCTGGATGATCCTGAATAGCTGAGTTGATTGTTTTGTTCTTTTCTTTCTTTTTGTCTTGTTTCTTCCCATTCTTTTCCGTTTCTTTTCATCGTGCTTTGTTTTCTTTACAGGGTTGGGCGCAATATATTGCACCCAACGGCTTGTGTATGCTGACGGTGATAACCTAGCTTCAATATTTATGCTAATAACGATAGTGACATGAGAGGTCCTTTCGGATAATTATTTTTGGTGGTGATTATGGTATGCGGAGGAGATATGCCTGCATAACGATTGCTTATGCGAAGGGGATTTGTTTTTGATGGCGATGACCATCTGGATTATATTGCAGCCGATTGGCTCAACGCGGAGGGGATTTGTTTTGATGGCGATGATCATCTGGATTATGTTGTAGCTGATTAGCTGATCAACTTGGGAACTTGAAACTGTCATGATTATGCAGTACTACAATGGTGTAAAGAAGTCCGATTGCGACGACTTTCAGTTGCAGGGAAGGTGGGAAGAGAAGATGGGTAGAAAAGATGGAGCAAATGCATCACGTTCGCACAAAGCTTGAGTTCTCAACGTGATAATGACAATAAGTAGCGTGACAAATTGTAAAATGATTTTGGAGCTCTATTAACAGAGGCTGTTATAATAAAATAACCTTCTAAAGTGTCGTATATAGTTATAAAGTTTCAAGTCTCTTAGTTATAAAATACTCGAAAAGTTATAAGACGGATATTGGCCAGGTGTTCAAGCGCTAGCTTATAGCGTTACAGCGTTACAGCGTTACAGCGTTACAGCGTTACAGCGTTACAGCGTTACAGCGTTACAGCGTTACAGCGTTACAGCGTTACAGCGT
>QGMF01000367.1:0-36017 GCA_007821475.1 Lachnellula arida | reverse complement strand
ACGGTCCCATCTTCACAATATGGGTCGGCCGACGCCCCACACTCATCATCTCCGACCCAGAAGTAGCAGTCGAGTTAATGGAGAAGCGGAGCAACAAATATTCTTCCCGTCCCCGGTTTGTCGTCATGGGCGAGATATACAACACGAAAGCCATCCTCGTACAGCCGTATGGGAAAGATTGGTCTATCAAAAGGAAGCTTCTACACCGTGCCTTGACGCCCGGTGTTCTGAAGACGTACAAAGCGCGACAAGATGCAGAGGCTACTCGGCTCGCTGTCGGACTTCTGCGCGATCCAGAAAATTGGGAGAGGGCTTTCGACCGCTTTACCGCGAGCGTAGTGTTTTCCATCGCGTACGGTCATCGCATCGATTCCCTCAACTCCCCGGTCGTCAGGCAGAGGTTGCAGTACGCGCATTTCATGGCCTCCTTGAACGTGCCTGGGGCATATAAAGCAGAGTCGTTCCCGGTGCTGAAATACACACCAGAGTGGCTGGCTCCATGGAAGCGGACGATCCGGGAGCATTCAGAGATGGAGTCCGCTGCTAACATGGCGCTCGTAGACGGCGTGAGAGAAGATATAAGGGCGGGAAAAGAGAAAGGAGAAGAAGTTGCGCCGTCAATGACGAAGAACATGCTGGCTGTGAGGGATGAAGAGGGTATTCCGCTGAGCGACAAGGATTTCTCTTATGTGCCTGCAAGTTTATTCGGTGCTGGGTCTGATACCACGGCTTCTTCGATGTGCTCTGCGGTCCTGGCTTTGGTGACCCATCAAGCTGCACTTAAAGCTGCGCAGGCGGAGATGGATTCTGTTGTAGGTGGTGAGCGCATGCCGACCTTTGAAGACGAGGAGAAACTTCCGTATGTTCGTGCGCTTGTAAAGGAAGTTTTGAGGTGGAGACCAGTTGCCGTACTTGGAGGGAGTCCGCATGCCTCGACAGAAGATGATGTGTATCAAGGACGGTATATTCCGACTGGGGCAACTATTTTAGGAAACACCTGGGCCATCAATTTGAATGAAGAATATTACCCCAATCCTCAGCTCTTCAACCCCGCCCGATTCCTCGACGAGAAAGACCCCCGGTATCTCCCCGAACTCAAAGGAAAGAAAACACATCCTGCGAAAGCAGGTCACTCGTCCTTTGGATGGGGCCGCAGGATATGTCCTGGTGCTGACCTTGCAGCCAATTCTTTGTTCATCGCTCTTTCGAAACTCATTTGGGCATTCGACATCCTCCCAACTCGGACATATGATACTTTGGATTACACAGACGGTTTTAATAGTCGTCCGAAGCCTTTCAAATGCTTAATTCGGATCAGAAGTGAGAATCATAAAGAAGTCCTTGCAGCCGGGAGTTTACAAGCGGAAAAAGAGATGGAGAGGTTCCCAGCGTATGAATGAAATCATGTGCTGGAGTAGCTAGCATTATCTAAAGTACATGCCTTTGCTTGATGACACGTCAACCAACCCGTAATAAAAACATACATATTATACAAATATTCTTGGTACAAAAGCAATGCCATCTAAAGATCTTCCTTTTTGTCATCATCGTCCTCATTATTTTGGCAGATACCGTCAAAGTCGCCGTACGTTTCCATCCCCTTTTCTACCAGATCTGTGAAATGATGAAAAGCACAACTCGCGCCGGGTCCGTCCTGACATCTCGGAATCGGCCTCGGGGCACTATTCGCAATAATCCTGATGTATTCTTTATCATCCTCCGGATCAAAAGAAACAGAATTACACGTGAGTTTCTCGATTCCCACATGACCAAGGAAAGGAATCAGCTCAGCCATCTTCCACGATCTGGCCCAATTGATACGATCTGTCGGGAACTCTTCTGCGAGTGCATTGGACGAGTTGAAGAGGCCTAGAGCTGTGGCAATGAAAGGCGGGACTTCTCGATGGGTGAAGCTGAGGAAGAACCGTTGGCCATCGTCATCGGGGATGTCATCATCACCAGTGTGTCTTGGACCATGGAATTTGGACATGAGCTGTGATGTTGTGTTGAGCCAAGGGAAGCCGAGGTATGGAGAGAGAGGATTTCCGTGGCCAACCATGTACGAGTACTTCAAATCCCACGCGTACTCGTATGCCATCCATTCGCCATCTGTGAAGACGTCACATATCTTGCTTTTCTGGCCATTGATCGCAGACTCGTAGCCGCAAAGCTGTTGCAAGCCCATAATGTCTTTTTCGTCCAAGTTGACAGGAGAAAATGGCTGCAGCCGTGCAATTATTGGGCCAGTATACTTTGTAATGAATGTACCTTGCTCGTCGTTGCCTGGCTTCTTTGAAAATGCTTTGCATGCTTTGTGGGGGTTTTGCGAATGGAATGATGACCTGTTCGAATGCAGCTCTACAACCTCCACTTCTTGAGGAAACACATGAACGAATGATTTGGCTGTGTCTTGTGTCCTCGACTTCTTGTCGGCGTAGATCCTCTTCGTCGTAGGAACCAACTTTGGATATCGAGATAGTAGATGTTTGCCAACTTTCTTTGAGTCCTCGATTCCTTGGGGTGTAATTTTCTCCAATTGATTGTCCGGGTCATCTATGGGATTTGACCATGTGTCGAAAAAGGAAAGAGGACCCTTCCATCCGTTTCTTCTTTTGCCCAAAGAAGAACTGGATGTGGTGTTTAACTTCCTAATGAAAGGCTCAATGTAATCCTCGTAGTCGCCATCATTTGCGTAGATTGCGGCATGGCGAATGAGATACGAAGCTGCAGTCACCTCGCAGTGTTGAGGAGCTCCATGATTTAGCCCTGCGCCTATGGCATCAAAGTAGGGACTGATTCCAGGTAGATGAAGCAGAGGGTCGAATTCGTAGCCTTGGGTATGGGATTGAGGGAAGAGGGGGATTTGTGCAGATATTGTAGGTTCATAGAACTGGCCCAGGGCAAGGTACACTAATATTTTCCTAATTTGGAGCATATTGTTTATCTTGGGGTGGGATGTAGATGCCGGAGGAGAGAAAAGGAGAGAATTTTAGGATGTAGGACGATGACATCATCAACTAAAATAGCTTCACTTTGTCTTGTGTCTTGTAACCGTGCATGTGCAACCTCACTTGCTCCAACGATAAAGTAAGGTATGTAGCATCTTCCTCTGTACGATACAAATGATGCGTGAAAGTATACGTTAATTGCCCTACAAGTTCCCGGTCTACCATTGTTGAAAGACGCAGTTTATTACTCCGTAGACAAGGCAAGTGTCAGCGAAGTTAGCGCCATTCTTTCAACTCCATACCTAGAGAGAGACTCTTCTATGTAGCGATAGCGTGTTGAAACTTTCATTTACCTGACCTTGCACAGCACAAATAGAGAGTAAAGAAATGCAGAAGCAAACAAATAGTTGTTCACATTTCGTCCCCAAATAGGGGCAGTTTATTGTTGTTGGACACACCATTACGCGCCGACCAAGTAGGATACAAGATTTTCCTTTCTTGATCTTGTACCATTCTAAGCCTCTGTTGGATTATCGCTTTTCCTCTTTCACTTATATTATAGCGTGCCTTTGCGCTTGCACAACTCTTGTCAATCTTAGCTTCGTCCGCAACGTCGGTCCGGAAAGGCCTGTTTGAACATAATTTGTCTGTAATATGTCCTGTATATAACGGTTGTGCTAGTAACACCAGAAATAACATGTCGTCTTAATCAAATCAGGAAGTCCCTTGCATGCGATTCAAGCTACATCCAGTTCCATGTTGGTGCAACTTATCCTCTTGTCTGGCGCGGACATCAAAGGGAATAGCGCGAGCTCTTTGCTAGCAAGTATTCCTTTGTAATATTGGAAATAGTTTTCAAGCACTCATCGCGTGCTAGAAGCATGCAGTCATCGTCTGGATTTTCTGCGGCCCCTTTAATCTCCACCACCACCTTCTTCGACCAATGATTCTGCGAGCCACACTTACCACATAATTGCGCAAATCGTGTCGCTGGTGCTGCTGGCGTCTCCTGGTCTTGGTGTTGCGAAAGCTTTATAGGGTCAGTCTTTCTTTCCTAGTGCTGAACAATTGAGCTGATGATGCTATAGAAACAGTTGATGGTCCACGGAGCAAGAAGAATCACAAGTTTCCTGTTTATGACGATGTAAGGGATTTCAACCTAGGGGTTCTGTGGAGATAAGCGTGGGTTTCAGGTTTCTGTACAATCGGTACAATAAACGGTTTGGCTTCACGTTGTCGGTGTACGGAGAATGGGGTTTGGTTGCATGTTAGTCGCAATAATTATTGAAAGGGGATGGCTCAAGAAAGAAATTCCCTGTTTTAAGTTGCGTTTGTTTAAAAGTATAAAAGAGGAGCCCTGAGCGATTTCTCTTTGTCCGTGATTGTCCTGCTCCGCTTAGCTGTGATAGTTCAGGTGGAGACCTTTTACAATGGTAGTTGGAAGCTGAAGAGACTTAATTCGAAATTCGCATTCCAATCACCATGCTCCGGTGACTGGCAAGCGAGGAGCATTGTAGAAAAGGTTGGCAGAATAGTTACAGCGTAAGCAAACATGTCTGGAGAAAGCTCTTCAGGTACGTTCGTTGCATTCACCAAAACAAAGCAGAAACAGCTCTGAATAACCAATGACTGTAGTTTCCAAACCTGTTTTGTTTAGTGTATAAATATAAAACTCCTCCCACATAATCTGTCATTTCTTCCGCACCACCTACTTTGTACCAATACAAACTACGGATCCACGATTTTTAAAAGAGAAACACCAATACCACTACTATGGTCAAACGATGGCATTCATTTCTGGGCCTCGATGAAGAAGAATTATGGACTATGGAGGACGATGTTCTTGATCTTCGGAACTCCGCTTGGGGTAAACCGCCTAAACCTCTACCATCGAAAAGACCAGATCCGGTTCCGAAGCCAACCGAAAGGCCTACGGCTCCACCATCGACAATCCCAGATCTGAAGACAAGCAAGAAGCCTACACCTCCACCATCTAAAGGCCCAGATCCGAAGACAAATAAAGGATCCGCCTTCCGATCTCCACTGACCGAGGAAGAAATCGCTCGCCGCGCAAAGCTCAGTAATGCAGAGAGGCAACAAGAAGCAAGAGATACAAGAGCCGCATGGGAAAACCACAAACAGGAAAGCTGGTGGCAACCCCGGCCAAGCAGTAAACCTACTGAACCATCAGCTAATCCGCCTGCACCTGATCCGAAGCCGAAGAAGCCCAAGCAGCCCAGTACCGGAGCAGCGGGTCAGTTCTATAAATCAGCCGCAGATCCAGGGAAAGAATCTGGGCAGAGTTCTAGGCAAAGGAAGAACGAGAAACGCAAGCAACGTGCAGCAGAGAAGGAAGCGAAACGCCAAGAACAGGACGAGAGGAAACGCAAGACGCGGGAAGCGAAAAGGGAGGCGGAACGACTGGCACGAATTGAGATCACCCACAAAGAACGACTCAGCTTTGAGACATGGTCCCAAGCTTGCGCGGACTTTTTTGCTGACTCTAATCACGCTTTTCCGGAACCTCCTTCGTATGGCTGCAGGAAAACCAATTGCATCAGGGGGGAGCATATTGCAGCTTGTCACCATGAGATAGAACGGACTATGCTTGGAAGCAGGTGTTATAGCACGGACTGGTTGAAGAAGGAGAGGTTGAAGTGGCATCCGGATAAGTTTCATGGGATGGGAAAGAACCAGACTATGGCTTCCGAGATGTTTGTGCTCATACAGCGACTAGTTGATGGGGATCAGTTGAAGGAGGAGTGAGTCGAGCTGGTTTTGGAGCCTTGGGAGCTCACACAACTCTTAACACAAATTCCTAGGCGGTGCAGATTATAAAGAGACAATTCCATATTCTTAATCAATCAAATTCAGGACCAATATCAACTTGAAAAACTGAAAATAATAGCAGTTATTCAAGCTAAGACAAATGACACCAAATACTACACATAATAACTTACTTAAGAATGAACTTTAATATCTCCGTAGTATCCTTAATCCCCAGCGCCAACTTTTTATACATTATGTCCATCGGGACAACAATGTCCAGCTTAAGGAAACAATCAAGTCTAATCCCCCGCTAACATTTTAAAGATTGAAGTATGTTTGATAAAAGGAGAGCGGTAGAACAGGTCGTAAATCCATTGAAAACTCTTACTCCTCATAGTTATCTAATCGCGACACGGCTTTCACAATGCCAAGGAATGGCCTCTTCTGAACTCTTCAGAGTAATGTCGGTCCTTCCTTCTTCCCCGCTTCGCAAAGAACGAACCGACTATTATCTTAGTGAGAAGCTGCTTGTAACGGTAATTTGCTGACTGCTTTTGGACAACTCACACTCGGCCCTATTGCAGAGGTCATTTGATGAAACATAACAATATATATCTTTAATTAACTCTCAGTCGGAGCCCTGCGTTCTTCCTCTCTGAGATACTGTAGCCAACGCGGGCAGTCCCAATGCCTTTATCTGATGTTATCGAAGTGCGGAACGATGAAACAAACATAATCTTCCTACTGTACTCCCACTAAACCTCGGTCGTCTCGCCTATCGAATCTGATGCGGGGCGGGGCGGGTTGGAAATCGCCCCCGCATTGATCGACGGTGGTCCGAGCCGGACCGAAACCGAAATAATACTTACGAGTAGCGAGCGTTGGAAATACCGGTAGAATACGGAGGGGAAAAGGTCTTCTAGATGGCTGCATCTATAGTGATGTTAATTAGCTATAATATTATTTATGAGGAGGAATTCCCAATGTAAAAGTTAAAGTGGGTATGGAGTATACGAGGTATTTATACAGATACAGCAGCACCGCAGGGCTAGTGGTGAGCGGCCTTAGGCCAACAGTTATCGGTAAGGTAGGTGGGGAAAGCGGAAATTTTTACGGAGACTTTTAATGGATTTGAAAGCCTCCCCCACATTGAGGTGGCTCTAGGCTTGGTAGCTGCCATATAGGGCAGAGCATGTAATTACTTCTAAGTTTACCTCGTATTTTGCTATTAATTGCCTTATTATTATTGTTATTACTCGAATAAATTCTGCATTACATATAAATCAGGTCTCTGGCATCGAGGGCGCGTGGCTGAATCCACCAGATCCTTCAAATATCCTTAAAAACCAATCATTAAGACGTAACCGTAATAAATTAGTCCGTAAAATCCCGCTCGGTAACTGAATCCTTAACAAGGGGGCTCGGGGTGGAGGCTAAGGTTGGTGGGAGGCGAATGTTGCGCCCAACTGATCAAAATAGATGCAGTTATCATAATTTCGATTTTGTAGAAGTAGAACTATAAGGATAGTTGTTGCACATTGGGCGAAGTTGCCGCCGCTACGCTTGTACTAGTAGCACGTGGTATCGTCCTGGTGGTACTCAAGGAGCTTATGCGTTAGTTAATAGCCAGTGTAGCTAAAAGTTCGGCAACTCAAGGTGGAGGCGACTTCGTGGAGCGGGAGAGGCGTTTCTTAATATAATGCGCGATCGTACGGTAGGATTTAGAGTTAAATTGCGACTTGGGCACAGGACTAATTGGGAATCAACTCGCGAGGGCTTATCATGTAATGCTTACTACAAGTATGCATGATCTAGGCACACACCAAGGCCCAGCTGAGCTATATGCATTTAATGTAACCACCACTTTTTCCATCTCTGAAAGTTTCAAAATGAACTCAGGAACGTCAAAAACCGTCAGAATCGTTTCACAGCAATCGCGTATCTCTTTATCAGAGCCTTCCATCTCCCAATGGATGCTTTGAGGTACATCTTGATTACACAGGCCTATTCCAAATCATAACTTTTGCGAGGGCTTCCTTCGTATTATGGAGGACGATTTCCACGTTGCTGAATTGAGTTCCTACCGCGCTCGAGTAGTATTCGTCGTTACTGTTTTGTTCCTCATTACGTCTACTGCTTCTATCATTCTTCGCTTGATTGCGAAGAGAGTTAATAAAGCAAACTTGACAGCGGACGATTATGCGATATTGGCTGCTCAGGTACTCTCTTATCCCCAACCTTCACCTGGACCAGAAGTCCAGCTAACCTTCTGAAGGTTGTAAACTATGGGCATTCAGCGATAGTAATGCTAGGTAAAGCCCACGTGTTGATATTTTATATAGCATAAGCTTACTCCCTAAAAGCATTGTTCACGGCCAATATTGGACATCATGCTGATACCGTTCCGCCATCTGGGCCCCCAACCTTTTTCAAGGTTCGTATCATATGATCAAGACCTCAGATGTATAAATGTTAACTATTGATAGCTTCTATTGCCTTTGCAAATCATCTACGGCTTGATCCTGGGTTTGATCAAACTCTCAATCTGTCTGTTCTACAATCGTATATTCTTTACCAAGAGATTTCGGGTTGCTTCTTGGATAGTTATTGGTTTCATTGGTGCCTGGACTTTAGGATCTATCATAGCTCCCCTTTTAGTATGCCGTCCTATTGCATACAACTGGGACCGCAAAATCAAAGATGGAAAATGCAGCCACCAGACGGCATCATTCATTACTATTGGCGTCTTCGACCTGCTCATCGATATTGCCGTCTTCGCGCTACCTTTGCAAATGATCTGGAAGCTGCAAGTCTCTATAGGAAAGAAAATAGCGCTCTTTTCAATCTTTGGACTGGGAATCAGGTGATTACTCTCCCAGCGAAAAAGATCCAAAGCTAATTCGATCTCTCAGCACCATGGCCTTGAGTATCCTCCGCATTCAAGCCCTGGTCACACTAGATCTGAGCGACATCACGTATACAGCAACCTTCCCACTACTCTACGCTTTCCTGGAACCAGCCATTGGAATCACGGTTGCCTGTGCGCCACTTTTCGGACCATTGATCAAGACCAGTAGATTTGCGGCGTTCTTCTCTCAGAGCGGGAAGACCCGCGATTACATGTCCTCCAATTTCGAGCGGATGACGGAACATGATCACGAGTTGAACGACTTCCGACCACAAGTAACAACGACAATCACATCTTCGAGAATGACCGGCAACACCGAAAGCAAGAGACCACCGCTACCTCCGTCAAAAAGAAGCTCCGCGACGTTTTTTGACGACGGAAGTGAGTCTAGGATCTTGCCTGGAGCAGGAATGGAAATCACAGTGAAAAGCGAGTGGGAAATGGACCGGGGTGAAGTTTAAAGTAGACAAGGCATGACGGAAACTGGCATGAGAAAATAGAATCGCTAGTATAAGGCATAATTTTAACCTTAATATCTGAAAGTTCTCACAGACCGTGGGGTTTTCCCGGGGACTTCGGTGCAGCTCATCCCCGGACCTGTGAACGCCTATCTGGGAAAGTGCAAAGAAGCCTAGACTTCTATCTAGTAATACCTAATAGTCATCCGTTGCTTCTAGTACTCGAAATTCGACACTATGCGCATTATCTTTTCTACATTTCTGGGTGTACTGGAGTAGGGGCTGTCCGGTATTTGCCAAAGAAACATATGTCTATAAATAGTGAAACCACTCAAACCAGCGAGCCGTCCAATCAAAGCGAGATCAGATAACCGGTTGTCTCATCGAAATAATTAGGAATCGACTAGGGTCCCTTTAATCTGTTTGGGCGATCGATCGACCAGATCTTATCGTGATGCGTGGCTTTACGGCACCGGTGCGACATACACGTTTTCAGCTCCTGAAATGGGGAGACGATTTTCCCCATTTGGTGTGGTCTGGCCTGGATTCGACCTGCTGGAGAGCTGAAGCTATCACCCCTGCTTTCTAGTTGCCACGAGTTGTACTTTAGAAGTTTAGAGCTACTTGCCTCGGTGCTGTCAGCGGGTATGCTCGTCGCCATGGCGCTTGCATTGGCTCACTACAATGGCCACGCCCTCGACGACATCGACCTCCCCGTTGGTATAACTCTCAACGGTCTGATTGCAATCCTGTCGACGCTAGCACGCGTTTCCATCATGATACCGACCGCGTCGGTCCTCAGCCAGGAGGCCTGGTTGTGGTTCTCGGATACGAAACACCGCGGCGGCTGAGGGATCTTGAGAAGTCAGAAGGGGCTGCCAAAGGAGTCTTGAGGAGCCTGATATTTCTCCTAACCTCGCCGCGGTGGTACGTCGTATATTATACTATACTCTACAGGGGGTTTTCCTTGCGGTTGAGACACCACTTACTACTCCACGTCAGGTGTGGGGGATAACGAACTTTTGGTGAACTGTTGATGGCTTACCAACTGGCTTCCCGTCACCTTTGCACTGTAGTTTGAGAAAAAATATCCAAGTGGCAGTAATTCCCTCGAATTATTAGTGGTGAATGTCTCAACTGAATGGAAACCGCCACATCTCTCCAGACCCTATGCTAGCAGCTTGCTAATTCGTTCCATCGTACCTTAGGATCATCGCCAGTCTAGGGGCATTGGTCACGATACTATCCCTAGCCTTTGGCACCTTTACACAACAGCTGGTAACGAATGCCTATATCGACGCTACGGACCCGTCGCTTTTGCCTGGCGAGATTCAACGCGGCGAGACATACTCCTACCATGAGGGCGATCCTTCTGAGCCAGGTAGGTCATTATTCTCTTCCCTCCATATGCTTACTGCCCTATTCCGTAACCAACTAATACTCTATTTTCTCCTCTTCTTCAGCTCCCGAAATACCTCAAGCACCTATCCCCATGCGTGCAGCTTTCTACAAGTTACAACGGTATGATGACCAATATTTCTCAGCTCACGGCTCACTGCCCAACGGGAAACTGCACATGGCCAGTGACCACATCACTAGCCGTTTGTGGTGCGTGTTCGATTTCTACCTACACTACTCCTTGCGATACAGGAGCCTGGGCGGAAATGGATGGCACCAAGAACGTCTGGTGCAACTACACACTCCCTGACTCTAGCATATTGTCATTGTCGCGGAATGATACGACGGCCTCCTACGATGGCTTCGGAGTCATGCCCTCGCCCAAGGGTCATGTGTACGATGTTTCCCTTGGGAACAAGGCGTATATTGCCAACTTTTTCGCGCTTGGCTATTCCATCAACTCACTCCCCCCGACCAATTTCTCCGCCTATGAGTGCGCGCTCTGGTGGTGCGTCAATGCATATCAGATCTCGACCCAGGTATCCGTACAAAAGACAGACATTATCTACACCCAAGACACGCTCAACGCATCCGGCTATCCAAGTTCCGAGACCTATGCGGGCAACCCCGGAAACGATATATTGTTCGACAACCTGACGTTCCCACCCTTTTCCATTGACGTCCAGAAACAGTTCGATCTTTCCGTCTCGACTGCCACCATCGAATACCGTGTGATGCCCATAAGCCTCGTTACACTAAGGGGGTATACTAAAACAATAATCAACGGACAGCGACACTGGCAAGCGACGCCACCTACTCCAGCAACCACATCGTCGAGACCACGTGGTCCGCAGCCAGCTCGCTGAGATCCATGGAAGCGTGGATCTCACGCGTCGCCATGTCGTTAAGCAACTACATCCGCGATCCCACGGCGTCGACATTTGTGGCCGTGGGATCGCAGCCACGGCCGGAATTCGCGGGGAGTGCTACTATTCTCGACATCGTGGTGCGTTGGTCCCGATTCGTGCTTCCCCTCGCAACATTCTCTCTGTCCATGGCGCTTTTGGTGGCCACATGGTGCGGTCGGTGAATAGCACTGTCGGTGTATGGAAGGGGAGTTGGCTGATGCACCTGTTTTGCGAACTCAGTCCAGATGTCAGGGGCCTTGTTGAGGGGCAATGTCTTGGCATCGGCAGACTGGCGTGGAACGTGAGCAGCGGGAGGAAGGACGAGATGGGAGCTATGTCTGTAGGCGATTTTATAAGGGATTCGAGAGATCGGTTACGGCAGGAGAAGAATGGAGGTTGGGTCTTTGGAGCTTCCCAATGATATTCCTCTCCATATTTATCCAAATCGAAGATAGTTCTATAGCGGTTATGCCGGGGCGTCCCAAGGGGTTGTGATGCTTAAAATGCAGCGTGTGATTTTCGTGTTCGAGATCTGGGTCGTCGCAAGAGATGTTGATACCAGGCGAAAGATTTAGCATAAGGGAATGGAAGGGATTTCATACACGTATGAAATAATCCTAGATCGGTGGACCAGTTCCACTGCATCTGCCAGAATCTCTGTTGTTCACCTCGACCACAGCGCGGAGAATAATTATTTGGCGCTGGAAGCTGTGCAACAACGCCACAGTACCTCTATACCAGCTGAGTGTTATTACCCTTATAACTTGCCACCTAATGCAATTAATCCACTGTTTTTTAATCCGGCACACCTTCTACCATGACCCGCCACCCTCTCTCTCTCTCTCCCTCTTCGAAACCCTCTCTCCACATCCCTAGCAAAAGCCAACCTAATCTACTCGAACTACCCCGTATCTATGCCACTTACACCCTAACCAAGCGAAGAAAAATCCTCCATAAAAGCCACTCAATCAGCTTAACACTCTTTAATAAAATCATTAACATCTCCCTCGTTTCTACTTGGCATGATACGGAGTACCTGGCCTAGCTGTATATAAATGCTGCAGGTGTAAGCAACGTGCATGGGACGGGAGGCGGGGATAACGTGGAGATACTATACGCTTACCTTAGTTTTGGAGCTTATGAAGCGGCTTACGCGGCTGACTGAGCTACTGCAGGTGTCAGCAGTGTGCTTTTGGTCTGTGCGGGGTTTAGGTACAGAGTATGGAGTAGGTGGTCGGAGTTTAGTTATATTTAGGTATGCATGTTAGTGGTGTTTTTGGTTGTTGGATGGGGAGTGGGAGACTTGTTTATTGGATATTTTGTATGGGTAGGTAGGAGGAAAGGAAAGGAAAGGAAAGGTATGCTGGGGTATGCTGGGGTATGCTGGGGTATGCTGGGGTATGCTGGGGTATGGAGTAAGAAGTGAGGGTAGGAGGGGGGGATAGGGAGAGGGATTGAGGGGATCGATAGGAGGAGAGGAGGAGAGGATTCTAAATTCGTTTGAAAGCGCAGAATGGTTCCAATTTGATCATATCTTGAATTCGAGATTTGATAGTCTGCTAATTATTTGAACAAATCTCGATCAATTTTCTATCGGTGTGCTTCTACGAAACATTCTCAATTATCTACGCGTCTTCCTTCAATCCCACAAGCTCTGACGACTTCTTCCACAGCTTAGCTTCCGCTCCTGCATCATACGCCCACTTGCTATACCCCAGACCCCACTGGCCATCAGCGTCATTGTCAGGCTTCCCAATGTGACAGTCCTCCAGATACTTCCCTCCCTGGCCCTCAAGCGCCTTCGCAACAGCCGCCCAAACAGTAGTGGCAGCACCCTGTTGCGGAGTCTTCCACGCTCTCATGAGTACCTCGTTTTTCATCAAACCATCCACAGCTTCCTGTGACATATGTTGCCCAAGATTGGTACTGATTCCTCCTGGGTGTACTGCCCAGGCATGCAGACCCTTGCCGCCGTAACGGCGATCGATCTCGTTGGCCGTCCACAAGTTGGCGGTTTTGCTTTGAGAATACGCCACGGTGGGATCGTAGATGCCGTCTAGATTAAGATTGTCGAAGATGACGCTGCCCCAACGGTGGGCCATGGATGTGAGGATGACGGCACGTGAGTTGAAATTTGGAGTGGATGATGCGAGGAGAGTAGGCTTGAGAAGGTTGAATAAGAGGAAATGAGCGAGGTGGTTGGTGCCAAATTGAGTTTCGAATCCGTCTTTCGTGCGGCCTTCTGGACAAGCCATTATGCCAGCATTAGCGATGAAGATGTTCAGTGTGGATGACTTGGACAGGAACTCGCCGGCACAAGCACGGACGCTGGCCAGAGAGTTCAGGTCAAGCTCTAGAAGATGGACGCGGGGTGAGGCGATGAGATCGCCCAATGCTTTCTTTGACTTTTCGAGGTCACGAGCTGTGAGGTATAGTGTTGCACCAGTAGTTGCGAGGACGCGAGCTGTTTCGATTCCGAGACCTGATGAGCAGCCGGTGATGAAGATCACCTTGCCTTCTAGCTTTCCTTCCAGATTCTCGTCTTTGATGATTTGAAAAGCTGTGGGACGAGCATCACCAGGTCCTTGGGGAGATTCATGAATTTGTTCATACTTTGTAGCCATGTTTGATGGTGGGGCTGGTGGAGTGATTGAAGATGGAATATGTGTTTGAGGACGAGTGAGAAGTGTGAAGTGATGTTCCGAATGTGTGGGAGATTCGACATCTTATATAGATTTCCGGCTTCTGGAAGACACATATGGAAACCTAAAGGAATCGAGAAATTCGCTCGCTCATAGTAGCCTAGTCAGGGATCGATGCCGGAGGAGGTGGTTGTGAATATGTCCGAAGCGGGAGCCTAGCACACCCCCACCAACGCTTATGCACCCAGCTCACTCCTGCATAGAAGATATCAGTCTAGGGACGTCGGATCCTCTAACACATGGTTTATATGTCGCTAGACTCACTCAACAGCTTCCTCGTATAAGATTCTCTCAAAAGTCAAAGGTTTTTCGCCCCGCTGTTTCCGCCAATAATTAGTAGACTCCAAGAGTTCTGGACACCCTTTGATTATCCAAGCCCAATGACTCAAGAAGAACTCCGTAACTTCCCAGGCGTTTGGCTCCCATGGATCACCCCAGACTACCATTGCTGTCCTGTCTATACAGCCGCTGAAAAATCCGATAAGATCGCCACAGAGCTCCATATCGTCATATTTATCTTCTGCGCGCAAGAGATTATCCCGCATGGCAGGTATCGGAAAAAGATCGATCCAAGGGTGGTGAGGGATCTTACTTTGAAGTTTCGTTGGACGAAGTGCCAAAGGAAGAGGTCGAGAAAGGCAAAGGGCATTCGAAGGATCAACAAAAGGAGACAGAGTCTCATCGTCCATGGTGTCTTCTGGAGTAAAGCCGAGATCTCTTGAATTACTGACCAAAGCTCGGAACACGTTTAATTTTACTAACGCTTCGAGTTGAAGATGGTCATTCATCGGAGAGCCCATTGTGAGAGATCTTTGAGCCCACTGTTTGAATTCAGAAACCAACTGTTGAGTTTGAATATTAGTGAGCCGGCAGACTTTGGCAACATATCCAGGCTGTGTGCAGTCAAGTTTTGAAGGGCTCGCTGCGGCGCGAAACGCACGCCACAATTGGGATCGAGAATCAGTTTCGGAATAGACCTCGAGATCTGTCAAATCGACACTATCATTGACAATGCAGTCTTGTGTCTCTTGAGGTACTGATTTCGTAGCACCACGGCGTGACTTTGTTTCTGTTGCTTTGCGCTTTCCTGCAAGTAGCAAACGCTTGTATCAGACAACGATACTATAAATTGGATTCTTCGAAATAGCTTACGATATTCTCGTTGGTTCCTCCGATTCTGCAGTTTTCTTCGTTCCGCTGGGTTGGTCAAGCCTGTCCAGTCCTCCGCCAAGCCAATCATCCCAGGTTGCTGAGGCATCAGCCCGAGACATATTGGTGCCTGGGAGGGATCTCCACCAAGTTTGGTAGGTCCAGTACTGCTCGCCATAATTTGCCCGTTTCGTGCGAAGTGGTAGAGACTCTGAGACGTTGACGTCTCAATTCTTAAGAAGTAAGTACGAAGAATGTATGCTGCTGACACCGGCATATGTCCTGCGGTTCGGTCGGATTTAATGCAAGGCCGGAGCGGCTTCGTAATCGCGGAGGATTTTCCCCGGTCCCTATTTTTGCAACATCAGTGATTCGGCGTCACTTGCTGTGGCTCAGCGTGCTCGCGTGGGAATTTCATCGTCTTTTGATTGTAAACTATTATTGGCTCTCTCCTTAGTTCACAGAAAGAACGATCAGATCCTTCACTCGAGGATTTCCCCACCTCCGGTATACCGACAAGTCTCTCTCACTTGTATTAACCTGAATATGAAACAACCCTTCTTTCGCATCAAATCCCTCAAGCGTCTTCAATTCCTCCCAACGAATCCATTCCTTCCGTAATCTTTCATCATTCAAGGCCATGACCTGATCAGCATGCCAAATCCCCTCGCGCTGCAATTCTTGTTCTGCCTTTTCCAATATAACTTGGGCGAACCCTTTGGAATCTTGTTCGATGCCTTTTCTGCCACCGTTGGGAGCACTTTGGAGCCAGTTTTGAACATCTATGTTGAATCTTCTCTCTTCAATGGGGCTATTGAACAAATTGGGCGTAGTTGACGTAGCGGTGGTGACTTCGTTCGCAGGATCCAGACAAATCTGTCTATCTACCTTCTTGGCGCGCTTATCAACTGTCAGCAAATATGTTACAACAAGCGAGTACAATACTTACGGTATCACTGGCTAAGTTGGCTGTTTTCTCCACGTGCTTTTGGTGTTGTGTTAACCATGAAACAGACATCTTGGCGTCTTCCGCTCGTCTGAGAACCGCCATGAGATCAGCCAAACTATCCAATTTCGACTCAATATATGTCTCTTCAAGTCCAGCTACTTTCGTGTCAAGCTCATCAAGTCGAGAGTGTCGAGCGAGAGATTGTTGGACGTTCTTCCAGATATTCTCAAATTCTTCGCTGTATTTCGAGTATTGGTCCTCCTTGTGGAGACTTTGGTACATTATGCCCAAGCTCATGAAACCAAGTGTTCTCTTGGTGGATCTCGCCTCCATAGATATGCAAGACTCCACGGTATGTGTGGGATAAACTGCTTTGAAGAAAGCTCCCTCTTTCTCTACCGCCCATACTCCGGATTTGAAAAGGGCTAGATCCGCCTCCATGTCAGCCCAGTGAACACGCCGATTCGCAATGGACAGTATCGTTTGAGGTATCTCCTCCACTATGCCTAGCTCGTTCAATCTCTTGTAAATATAACGCATCCGAATAGTGGCACCGATCTCCACGAGTGGCCTGGCAGCTTCCGAATACCCCTTCTCGGTCTCGTACTTTGTGGTCATCGACTCAAGATCCTTGATCAAATTCCGATTCCTCTGCGTGAGTTTGGTGACCAAATTGTTTGCTTTTCCCACCAGCCGAGATGCCTTTTCCGGGTGGTCGTCGAGGTCCACTGTACTCTCCAACTCCTGAATCCTTGATCCTCTCGCCTGGAGCTTCAACTCGAGCATCTTGATTATGTTGGTTCTGCTGTCGACAAGGATTTGCAATGCTTGCTTCTCTTCCACGAGGCTCTCTTCAGACTCCCGCAGCTGTTGGTTTTGCACGTGGCGCTGCTCAATAACTGCATCTCGGCGGCTAATTTCATTCCCAAACTCGATTATCTTGTCATCCTTGGCTTGAAGTTGTTCCGCATGGGTACTCTTCAGCGCAGTCTCCCTCTTTTTGAGACGTCTGATCTTCCTTCTAAGCCTTTGGTTCTGCATGAAGTGGTCGTTGCTCAGTGCGTCCAGTTTGTTGATTTCAGCCACCATATCCCAATTCCGAGACCTAGTTTCGTTGTACTTTCGAGTGAGATTGTCGAGTCTGGCATTCAACTGAGAAATGATATCATCTTGACTTTGCCAACCCAGCGAGGTCCGGGATGCCCCAAGGCTATGGCTTGATCTGAGTGACGGGCGTTTGGGTACAAGTCGTAGAGCCGGTATACTGATTCCGTCGATGTCTTCTTGGGCGGTGTCCGGAGCAGCAGCTTGAACTTCTGTCTCCTTTGATTTGTCTCGTTTGCTTCCAACCACATGACGATGGTACCGATATTTTTGACGGTTTGTACTCGCGAGGTAGGCTGGGCTGTCCCATTGATTCGCACTTGAAGAAGAGGATGAGTGTTTGGTCGTCTTGCCTTCGTGAATCTCCTTTCGATGAGGATGTAATTCACTTTCCTTCTCAGGACAATCAAAATTGGTGATCTTGTGACCCCCGGAAAAGCTCTCAGCTTTCCGCCGCCGACGAGGTGCCATGGATTCCATCGAGAGGAGAGGTCGAGTGGTATTGCCAAACCAAGCGGTGAAAGTGTTTGTGTTGGAATAAGGTGCGATACAGAGAGGTGGATTCAAAGATCGGTAATGTTAGACCAGCGAGAAGATGTTTGGGCGGAGAAAGATAGTCTTCGCTAAAAACACGGTACTGAAATTGTTTGTTGTTCCGCTAAGAAAAGGGTTGCTATCCAATTAGCACTTGGCAGCACCAAAGTAGCAGACTCTTTCCACCGCGTTTTAGTTTAAAACAAGATCAAAACTCTTAGCTAAAATAATAATCTTTAGGAAAGAGGGTGAAGGACAATAGGTTGAGGTTTTTTTAATGGCTCAAAAATTATTAATTGCATCATTTGAGAATGAGGTAGCTTCAAGTTAGCTAGTCGTATAGAACGCTAGAAACATGTAAATACTACTACACAATAACTACGTACATTCAACAACCAGCAGTCGTACTTGAATCTCGTACCAACATTCTTCAAGAGTTCTGAAAATCTGTGGCTCGTTTGCTTCGGCTCTTTCCTAGATTCAATCGAATATTTCTATCGACAATTTCCTCCATCTCCTCTATCTTCTCTCTTAGGCTAGCGTTGTCAGCCACCTTGCTCTCCTTGATCCAACTCCTGGCTAGTTCCCTGAAACGAGGGTAGTCTGAGTTCAAATTGTCGAGTGTCCATGCGTATGGCTCGAAATCAGCAGAACAGCTTGTCATCGAAGCACAAATGTTCAAGAACCGGATCGCTCTTGGGCACAGGCTTTCGATATGCGGGCAACACGCCTTTTCGAGTGGTATAGAGTATAGAGTGAGGAAAAAGCCTTTCAGGCTCTCTTCAGAGTGTCCGTTATCACTTTCGGAAGCCGTGATGGACGATGAGAGAGGCATATATTCCAAGTGAAACAATGACATGCCGGCCATGACGGCTCCCCGATGAGATGCGCGGTTTCCGGCTTCAATTATACTCTCGTCCGCTGCGCACACATTGCGAAGACTCATTGCTTGTTCCCAGAATCGCAGTCGGATTGCGACCCCAATCTCGACCAACGGTTTCTCCAAATGCCTCTTCTCTTGCACATCCTTCAGCTCTTGCTCCAAGTTGAGAATTTTCTCATCCATTGATTCAGGCTTTTCTTGTGAGGTGAGGTTATCCGTGCAGAGCTTCGTGATGTCCTGGGACAGCATCAAGTTCTCCTGGCTGAGCCTCAAATTTTCCTTGCTGAGCTTCAACTTTTCCTGCTGTAACTTCACGTCCTCTTTCTTCAGTCCAACATTCTCCTTCTTCAACCTCTCTATTTCCAGCTGGAGTTGTGCCACGTTGGTCTCCATGAAGGTTTGCAGGTGAATGGTCGACACAAAAAGATCGATGAGAGTGAGGACGAGGTGGCTCTTTCGGTGAGTTCTACACTCAGATTAGCTGTATTCGACCGAGATAATAGACATAAGACTAACTGGAGGGTGGAAGCAAAGCTTCTTTGATTTTCGAGGGAGGTCTCTGAATGAGGGAGCGCAATGACGTTGGCGTGGGAGGTTGAATGTTATTCAGCAATTGAATGGGTGTTGGAAGAGACCGCCATATGATGGGAGGCGGTGCATCTCCCCGCTTCCCTGGGCGGTATCAACAGTTTATATGCTATGGTGCCATGATAATATTTGAGAGCAACCAAACGGAGGTTTGTAATAAGGATACCGCTTGTACTGATCCAAAGAATCAGCATGCTTGAAGCTCATTTGTCTACCGGATAGTTGTTTTAAGCCAGCTCGGCGCAGCTGTAGACTGAACTTCCCCAGTGCTTTTCAGACCTTGAAACTTGTACGTCGCTCATTTACCAGAATATCAAAGATCATCTTGCCAAAGAACTTCTTGGGGGTTAAGCTGAAGTATATAAAATGTGCGATTTTGAATATCAAGCACAAGGTGTCCCCAAATCAAGGGAGCGCTTTTGAGGACTTGTACAAGCTTGATTTGAGGCCGACTTTGAGGCATTCGAGGTTCCGCCTTTTGGGCCTACTGACTGCGTCTGATGTGTACATGTACTGAAATCAGAAGCAAAGAACAAGATACTCAAGATAGTTTAGTCTGTCGCTGATCCGAGGCTTTCAAAGGATAGGAAGATTGCTGAGCTTGGGGTGCTATTTACGCCTCCCCAAACCCACCTAACGGTAGGTAGTATCAATACTAAAACCCACTAAAACCCGCTTGGGAGTAATCCAACTAAACTTAACTGAATGAAACTGTTCAAGTCTTCACAGCGAGAGATGGGATGAAACAAGATATCGCTGTCGTCCAGTCCAGTATGTGCTTAGTCATGCTTGGCAAAAGGCGGGGCAAAGATCAACATCGACAACTACATCATCACTATCCAGCATGCAGATAATGGCGCATCAATTGCTGGCAGCCTTGAAATCGTTTCAATCATTCCAATATCTGGACCCCTGAACAGAATCCCGCTACAACAGCATTCAAAAAACCCGCCAACATGGCTTCAAAACTCGCAATTACGGATCTCCTCGCCCTTCCAAAGTCAGCAGTGAAAATCCCCCAATTAGGCTTCGGGGTATACCAAGCCCATGGTCCCGAATGCACAAGCTCGACCTTAGCTGCCCTGAAGGCGGGTTACAGGCACATCGATACGGCGCAGTAAGCCACCCACCCTTTTGATCTGTCAATGGACAATGTGCTGATCCATTAAACAGGTACTACGCCAACGAGAAAGAAGTCGGAGAAGCAGTCCGACAATCAGGCCTGAAACGATCCGATATATTCATCACAACCAAGATCCTCTCAGCTGCCAGCAGCATCGACAAGAACTACCAAAAGATGCTGGACAGTATCGAGAAAATCGATGGCAAGGACGGATACGCCGACCTCTTCTTGATACACTCTGCTAGCATGGGCGCCAAGAGTAGGAAGGAGATTTACCAGGCACTGGAGAAGCTGCTTGAGGATGGCAAAACCAGAAGTATCGGAGTTAGCAACTGGGGCATTGGACATATCGAGGAATTGAAAAGCTTTGCGAACGTCTATCCGCCACACGTGAATCAAATTGAGGTTCGATACATGTCCCCCTTTCAGTTTGAGTAGATGCTGATTTTACGCAGCTACATCCGTTTTCTCAACAGCGGGAGATTGTCGATTTCTGTCACAAGAATGGCATCATCGTCGAAGCGTATTGTCCCTTGGTTCGGAATAGAAAAGCCGATGACCCTACGCTTAACAAAGTGGCAAAAGCTCACAACAAGACGGTGGCACAGGTTCTTGTTCGGTATTGCTTACAGAAGAACTGGGTCCCGCTGCCAAAGAGTAGCACGCCATCGAGGATCATTGAAAACGCGGATATCTATGATTTTGAATTGAGCTCTGATGAAATGAGTACATTAGATGGCTTAGACCAGGGGAGCAAAGGCGCGATTGTGCAGGCGGTGACAAATGCGTAAGGTAGGGATGATTTGGATGAAATGAATGACTGCGTTACCACTGCTGTTCGTTCATGCACTCCGTGCTCATTGTTTATTGGGCTAGAGGGACAGATGTAGGTCCAGTATCTCAATCTGCAAAGCTAATCATCCCCGGTACCGTGAAAGCTTGCAGACAAGTTAACTACGCTGAGAGGTTCAAAGGTTCGTTACACAGGGTGTCAGTCACATGTCCGGCTGTTGAGAGCGAAACGGATAAATATGCATGCAAGATCATGGTTTGTGCAGGATGGTTGGTGAGTTGTCTCCTTCCGCCGACGACATCATCAGCTACTCAACTTGTCTCGATTCTCATCAACTGTGATTCCATCTCGTAGAGCACTCCGCTGTGTGGAACAAGCGTCCTTCAAAAGTGAAGCGATAGTGAATAGTCATATAAAGATTAAACTGCGGACTCGATTGCCAGTCAGGTAAGATATTCTAAGCATCTTGCAAACTGTGGTGCCGGACTAATTCACTGAAGCCCCTTTCTGCCCTTCGCGGCATTTACTCGGATTTGATATTGGTGAATTCTGGTTAGACCTGTTGTTTCTTACCAACTCTAACTCTCCCATGAAGAAAATATAGCTTCCCGATCTGCACGACCTCAAAGTATATACCTGGCAAAAGTTGTCGCTCAACTGCATTTTTCCCCCGATGGCCTCTTCAACCAACGAAGCCATCAAGGAGAGAAGTTTAGGTACTCTGGCGGAAAGTCTCGATGGTGAGCCGAGTCCCTCATTCGACCAATCCACTCCCATCGCTGATCTTCAGATCTTCATCTCGCAGACGAGGTGCTTCGTCTCAAAGACGCTGTTGAAAAACTCACGAAAGAGCTGGACGCCGAGAAAAGAGCCCGAAAGGAAGAAGAGGAACTCGCAAACCAGCTACGCGCCGACAACGCATATTTCACAACCCTCTACCGCGACCTCAAGCAAGAAAACGAGGCCCTGAAAACCAGCCCACTCATCCAGATCGGCCTATCCATCCGACTCCGCTTCCTAGAAAACGCCCGCGTCCTGCTCTCCGGCGACGCAAACGACAAAGTCGACCCCGCCATCATCAAACGCGGCAACGACGCCGCGCACGCCGGAAACGGCCAAGTCGACGCCCTGATCTTCCGCGGCGACTACCTAGAGAAAAACGGGTTCCGGAACTTCCGGCGAAAACGCCTCGCAGCAGCCTTTACGGAACTCTACCACGAGACGCCTGCGAGCTACAAGCCGGAATCGACAACCATGCAGGACGCGACCAACATGGCGGTCACGATCCGAACCCTCACGCCTATCAAGGAAGTCGAGAACCAACCGATCCGCGAACGCGAGACGGCGCTCACGAATTACGAGTACATCAGGGATGCGTATGCGAAGATGAGCGTCGAGGATTTCGAGCGCGATGAGCAGGTGAAAAGGAGGTTGGGCGTTATACGCGAGATGAAGGAGATTATCGCTAGGGCGGATCGGTGGAATCGGCCGGATGGGATGAATAGACGGACGAGCACTTCTTATTAAAGCAGCGGGAATGCCTTGTGTGAAGGAACGAGCAGGCCTCGTTAAATTGGCAAAATGTGTTTTTTTGTGTATTGGAGGGCGGGGTGGGGTGGGGGAGGGGGAGGGGGAGCGGCTGATGAAAAGGAGTCGTTCGATTACGGTGTGAAGGTTCTGCGGGAATTACCTACCTAGTTGCTGTTTCGTGACTAACTAATGAAAGACCGGATTTCAATTTTCAATTTTTCAATATGAATAACTAGCTACCTACCTGATAGTGATAAATAGCCTCATAAGTTGTACCTATCGGACTTCCCGACAGACTGCTTCCCGAATCCAGCACGCCCGATTACTAGTCACCTTGGGGGGAGGGTGTTGTGCAAACCATGAAGAGCTTTGGGGATTAAAGAGTGAGTTAAGAGTTTGCGAAGTAGGGATGCATGGGTGATGGGATTTGAGCTGGAATATTTGGAGAGCTTGCCCACTTGGCAGATTCAGGATAAGCAGAGCGGATGGGGCTGAATATGCGTAGGGAGCTTGATACCGTAACATGCAGCCGCAGCCGCGTTACGAGAACACAAAGAAGTGCGGTTCTGCAGTTTGAAGTTGGATATTATTCTCAATAGTAGGCAACACTCTATCTACCCACCAAACCTTCTGCCAAAAGCAAACTTATGCGACTCTCCATATACTCACAGCAGTTGTGCTTCCGTTCTTGGAGAAATCCCTGCCCAATTCAAGAGTTTATTCATGTTCTCTACAAAGCACTTCTGCGCCACTTTTCCCTCTATGCTGGCAGGATTGTAATTCCTCACCTCCCATCCCCTAATCCACCACTCGAATGCTGTGCTTTCCGAATTCTCGCCAAGGCATGTTTCGCTTTCCTTCATCATTTTCCAAGTGAGAAGGTAGTTGACCTGAATCGTAAGGCTGTGGATATGATTTGGGTATGGTTTGAGATGACGTAAATGCAGAAAAGCTGCAGACTCGTAAGGAGATATCAAAGTGTGAAGAACCTTCAAATAGTTCAGCCGCGAATGCAGTGACAGCGGCGGCCGTTGGACAGGCATCATGATGTAAAAAATCTTCAACCAGAGTTTCAACATTTTCGACTTCTCCATGCCCAATTCACACTGGAACGTGTACATGCGATGGTGAAATTGCATCATTTGCGGATCGTCCCATTCTAAACCTTCGCGTCGAAGGGTGGCAATGGCTTCTCTCGAAAACGCTTCGACTTGAATGGCTTGTGCATAACCACGGGTTGCGAGTTCCGTGAGTGAATATAAACCTTTGAACGCCCAATCAGCGGGTGGAAAGCCTTCGGTTACTTGTTGGCAGAGCTGGCACTTGCAAACAAAGCCGAACGTTGAAAGCAAGAACTGCTTGCGCGCCGCAGGATCCAACGCACATGGCCAGGGGCTGTAATTGTGCAAAAGCTCCTCATCGGCGGCAATATCCTTCTCGGCGCGAACATTCACTTCACGCCCTTCATTGAACAGGTGAACATTGGGCTGACATGCGTGATTAATCACTTCAACGTGGATCAGCGTTAGTTATGCCTGAACCATCGAAATTTCAGTTGTAATTTTGGACTTACAACTCAAAAATGGATCGAGAACCACTCCTCCGACAACGGGATCACCTATGTAATCCTCGAGCATTCCGATGCTTCTCAGCAGAGGAATTCGCGATTGGATGTGATTGGCTGTGCATGCAAAGATCAGGGTTTTAATCTCGAGTTTACTCATCAGTGTCGTGGGTATGTGAGCTTGCAGTACACCTGAGATTTCTTCGCTTGCGATTTGTCCAAAAAGCCAACGAGATGTATTTGTGATAGGTACTGAGTTAGTTACGTTAGGCTCCATGCTGAGAAACTCTTCCCATTCTGCCGGAGGAAGATTGGCCAGCTCATCTTCATGAAGTCGTAATAGTCGAAGGATCAGACGGAATGTACAGTCTAAAATCATGGGTTCGCCGTTCCGCAAAAGGTTCGTTTCCCGCATTTTAGAAAGATATTCGCATTCAAACCGATGATGATTTGCCCACGCGCGTATTTGACAGTCCTATTAGGAGCGTGAGTAGTCACTACCACCTTCCCCGGTAGCGTAGGGGCAAGTAAAGGGTCAGACGGACCTCGCTGCAGTAATGCAGTAGCTTACATTTCTCACATTCGAAGAACTCCAAATAGCGCAGCACCGTGCTGACTATAGGTAATTTAGGATTTTTATTGCCTCTGGTTGTTTCTGGGTGTCCACGGCAAGCGAAACACCAGTCACAAGTGTTTTGGAGTTTCTCGTGGCCGGAATCAACCTAAAGAAAGGATTAGGCACCGAAACAACTCCACAAGGAGAATGTTTGACTTGCGATGCTCAGGCGTGGATTAGGAATACTGAATATGAGCTCTCCCGCCTTGACTGGCTCTGTAGTAAATATGCCACGTCCTGCACCATCAATACTGGATGTTTTGACCACGAGACTCTTCCGAGACTTGATTCTAGAAGGAATTGACTGATTGGTGGAAGCAGTTCCCGGTGCTTGTGAGTTGAAGCTAGATGCCGTGGTGTGTTCGCCTTCCGAGTTGGAGGAATGCCCCAGGCCTAGTCCATCGGGGATAGTTGAGCCTGTGGAGACCAGTGTAGAGGGTGTAGTGGGTGTAGAAACAATCGCCGCAGGGCCGCTCGGGCCTGATTCCGTCCGTTCTCCCCTAAAACGTGGTAAGCAATCTATAACAGAAGGGAAGCTTTGATGAGCCCAAACCAACAAGTCTCTGCTCCTATAGCTTCCGTGTCCTCGAAGATAGTTGCGTCTGAGAATTCGGAGCCGGCGTTCAGGCTTTCGTCTGCTCCATCGCCGGCGTCTAACAATGGGTAGTATTGTTCGTTCAAGGACATCTTGTCTAATTCAGTCCCCGCACTTCTACGGGACTGTAGTCCTTCTGTTTGTACTGGATATAGAGCAATGGTGTGCTGCAGTGGATGAGAATGTTGCGCGGCAGGCTTTTGTGTAACAATGCTGCAAAGATAGAGCAAGGATGTGTTTTTGTGAGGTGGAATGAATGATGGTCAAATACTGAGCAGAAGGAGCCGACGAGGTGTTTTTGATTACTTAGGTAGTCAGGGTCGCGACTTCCCACGCAACGCCTACCACGCAAACCACTTGCATTTGACATCGTCGTTGCTCCACACGCGGCGAAACACAATGTGGTTGTTACAAACTAGATGTTGAGTTGAACTGGGGTTACAGATGCTACTTCAATGTTGCAACTTAGGATCGTGAAGTGTGTGGGCATTCATTATGCTGGCGTTGATGATGAACATTTGTTTAGTCTCAACTAACTCAATTTCATTCATCTGACAGGGTCAACTCGCGTCTGGGGTGCCCTCTTTCATCTCCTAGTAACAGCTCAGTGATAGCTAAGCCCGAACCCAAATGCCGCTCAGATTGTTCCAGGGCTTCGCCCATGAGTTGAGTGATGTAGCAATCGCGCCAGTATTGTGACAACAATACTAGATAAAAGGCGGGCTTCTGGTTGCTGCGGTACCCAGCGAAAAGGATTGGGCAGGAAGACGAAGCCCGACTTGTGGAATCCCGAGCTGAAGTAGTCGTGGTTGTCCGGGATTGGAAAAGATTTCACTCCCCAAGATACTGCGAAATCATTTGCCTCGTTTCCCTCTTCCTCTTCCTCTTCCACCTCCCCTGATTGATGAGCTTCTCTTAGGTCCCTCGATATCATGGATATCACTCTTACTCAACTTCAACGTCCCACCAGAAAACTTGCCCACAGCGGGAGCACCCACACCTCTATCCCTCTTTCCATCACTACTCTTCTTGCCTTTCATCTTGGCCTTTTCCAGAATGATGCCGTTCTCCCTTGCCTCGCGTCTCCGACTCTCTTCCCGCTCAGTTTCTTTTGCGACAATTCCCTTTCGATGTGTAATGGGCATCTTCTCCTGCTTGAATATAGACGTCTTTGACCCGAGTGCCTGTAATCGAAGATCCGTAGCTTTATGTCTATTCTTCCCGCTGAGTGTAGGATTGCTGCATGATTCTAGGAGGTGGGATTCCGTGAGGAGACGTTGGAGCGCGAGATCTTTCTTCAGGTTGGCTGATTCGGAGGCATCATCGTCTTTAATTAAAGCGCCCTCTTTGTCGCGGATTAGGGGGATGGACAGGCTACTTTTGGGAGGCTTCGAACCCTGCGAATTAGGTTAGCAGGGTCCAGTTTCTGCTGGTAAAGAACATACCATGAATGCTTTCAGCTCCTCTTTTGACATTGCTGCCATTCGTGATTGCGCCTCTGAGTGTACTATCACCTCGACGGACTCCTCTGCCGGCTCAGAGATTCCTTCCCACTCCGATTCTTCGCTGGAATCGTCCTCTGATACATCTTCAACCTGCTTCGCTGTGCTTTGTACCACTGGCAGAGGCTTGAATTGCGCCTCGAAGTGCCGTCTGAATATTTCCTGTGAATCTAAATTTGGAGATTCCGATTTTTCCCTCGCTGACTTTCGCACCTGCGGGTTTGCGTCTGCTGTCGGTCGCTTTCGTTTCCCTAGATTCGTCGCCATCGTGTGGTGTTTTGAGGTTTCTTGGGTGGCTCAAAATTCTTTTGAAGGTGGGAATCAAAAGCCGAGGTTTTGCCGCTCTGGCTTCCCCGCCAAATGAGGAAAATCTTGACCTCACCCCTCCAAACACTTTATATCCTCAAGTACAAGATGACCAAATTTCGCCCCTGCATAGATCTACATTCTGGTCAAGTCAAGCAAATAGTTGGAGGCACATTGACTACAGCTTCATCGGATTTGAAGACCAATTATGTCTCCAAGCTACCAGCCGGCCATTTTGCAAAGTTATACAAGGACAATGGACTTGAGGGCGCACACGTTATAATGCTGGGTCCCGGGAATGAAGAGGCCGCAAAGGAGGCATTGGCAGAGTGGAAAAGAGGTCTACAGGTGGGAGGGGGCATAACAGACAAGAATGCGAAGCAATGGATTGACTGGGGTGCTGAAAGGGTACGTCCAAACACTGATGGCAGTGGGTTATTGTTTGGCCAATTGAAGTATTAGGTCATCATCACATCGTTTCTTTTTCCCTCGGCCAAGTTCTCTCAAGAACATCTTGACTCTGTGCTCTTGGCGCTGGGCGGCGACAAAGACAAACTTGTTATTGATCTGAGCTGCCGGAAGAAGGATGATGCCTGGTTTGTTGCTATGAACAAATGGCAGACTATCACTGATATGGAAGTGAATGAAGGTAAATGCAATCCTCCTTCAATCAGACGTCAAAACTGACAGGTACCAGCTTCTATCAAGTCCTTGGAGCCATACTGTTCGGAATTCCTAATCCATGCCGCCGACAACGAGGGTCTCCAGAAGGGTATAGATGAGAAGTTGGTCGAGAAGCTAGCTCAGTGGTGCAGTATCCCAGTAACTTATGCGGGGGGTGGACGAAATCTCGAGGACTTGGACCACGTCAAGAGATTAAGCAACGGACGAGTCGACCTCACCATTGGAAGTGCACTTGATGTCTTTGGTGGATCAGGAGTTACCTTTGACGAATGTGTGCAATGGAACAAATCACAATGATAACTTGAAGGTATTTCAATTCGACCTTCTCAACTGTGCCTTCAACTTTACCATCGTCTCAACTATATATCTACAACCTCGGCAAGACTGGCTGCTTCAAAACGAGGACCGTATACCACCCATTTCAACTTCTTCTCTCTGAATTCATATTTACCTCGTCCAAATCGCTGGTGACTCCAAGATATGTGGAGTCATGGCTTTTCAAGTTCGCTACCGTCTCCTCGGCCAACTGTCGTTGTCCTTCAAGATTAACGGCCTCCTCACCGAACCTGTCCTTGACCTTTGGATTTCATTTCTTGATGGAGAGCATGCTCAACTCAAATTGATAGAGCACAGACCAAGTTCCGACAGGCTTACAGTTCGGAAACGTCGCGCGGTGCCGAAGCCGAAACCCACCATTGCACACAAAGTATCTTGCGTTGCGGCTTGCTCGGCAGTAGAATCGCAGGATCTCGGCTCCGTGGAAGAAGGCGAAGTGCACCAGGCTACAGATATAATCTTGAGCTCCCGCGATGACAAGCAGAATCCGAGTTCGAAGCTTACCCAACTGAGCAATGAAGTCGAGTTCGAGGTTGAGGCTCTCTTCTTCCAACTTCAAGAGATGATATCAAAAGTCAATGTGGAGATGGCCCGACTCAGAATTGAGAACCGCGCCTTCAGAAAAGAACTTTGCTTAATCAAAATTGGTGAAGGACCTACTGGATTTGATACCCCATCGCTCTTGAGGGAAAATCGGTCATTGCGTCTGAGAATTGTTGACTTGGAGCTTTCGACCAGGCGATTGCACCTAAATGCCACTTTCGAGGATGCGGATTGCTTGCCCTGGAAGGATCACCCTAAGGTCAGACAGCATGTTGCGGAATATGTTTGCATTGCCCAAAAGGACTTCAAGGACCCGCGACTCGAGCGGATGATACCTCTTGCCGAAATTGGATCCGCAGTGCGAAACAGATGGCTAGAGCATAGTATGCCGTCTGGCAGGAGCGTCATGACCATCATCCGTGGCAACGAAGCAGCCCACAGCGGCTCAGCTCTCGCCGATTCAATACTATACCATCCAAACCACAAGAACAATCGAAAAGATGTCGCACTCTACATTGAGAGGTACGGTTTGAGCCCGCTCAGGGTCTATCAACTCCGCGAATGCCAAGATTTAATGACTCTGCTCGACTGGTACGGCTCAGTCAACAGTTGGCGAGGCCCGACGAAGTTTGCAAGAACGCCGTTTGTCAAGGCATGGCCATCGGATTTTTTTGAGAAGTATGGAAGATGCGATATTGAGGTTGTACGAGCGGCTTTCGCAGACGGGAAAAAGTTGCATCTTCTCTCGAAGCTAAGACCTTTCTTTTTGAAGGAAGATGTGATCAACAAAAAGAAACAGGAGCGGAAACGCGGTGCTTGATACAGGTGGCGATCATCCAGGGTATATATATGGCATCGGGGGTTTGATCACAAGTAGCCATGAAGTTTGAGGGCGACGGTGTGAATATCTCCTACCTCGTGCGGTGCACATGTGATTCATGGGGTGCAATATTTTCATTTATAGGGTCATTAAATAGGGATCATCAAACGGTACTCAAATGGAGGAAAAGCTTATCAAATAGGACAGCGGGTCTGATTAATTTAAATCAAAGGAGATACGAAACACTCTTCAAGTCCGCGATGTTTCCTTAGTGACTTAATTGCGAGTTCGAGCAAACCTTGGCGGGCCATTTAGACGCCAATGCAATAAATATAGGTTTCGAAAGCGGTGCATAGCATATCGCAAACGTTTGAAGACTCCATGCAAGAGCTGTAAAGGAACTCTTGAGGATTTATGGGAATGAACGAACCTCTTCCACGCATAATAAAAAATTTGGAGGTGCTTGAATACTGATAAACAAATCAAACTGGCGACAGAATCCAACTAGGAGATTAGTGGTTATCTCGTGACCTTCGCTGAGAAAGACTTCTACCCCTTTTGGGAGAAGTCCTGATGGGTAAACTTAGAAGATCCAACTCTCAAACAAGAGATATCTTAGTCAGTCTTGACATTTTTTTCCCTTGTACGAACAAGTTCCCATTCATGATCCCATGAACGAAGCAAGGCCCAACGACTTCGAACTGTTGTCTGCGACGACGTCTCACTATAAACGGAATTTTGGCCCCCTCGAAAATGTAGAGGCTATCATCCTTTCGTGTTGTCTTTGGCACCAAAGCCAACCAGCCTGCAGGTTTCAAAAATGCCAATCGGTGTCCAAACGCCTTTCTGAAAAGATCATAAAACCTCTTAAAATCTGGATCGTGTAACCCGTACACAATGGCCAATGCCCCTGGTGTCTTTGAGACTTCTGATCCCGCATCAGCTGGATCAAAGAATCCTCGATTGGCAAATTTGATCTTGCTGAGGAAGTGTTTATAGTTGTAATACAAGTCCCGTGGGGCGGGGTGATATCCCTCGGCATCCAAATCAGCGACCATTGTTCGCCAAAAGGCTTCTTCTTGGTCCTCGTATGTAGACATTCCCTCCAGGGCCGAATCGCAGTTCATGGCAAAGTTTCGCCATTCGGTGGCGACTTCGGTGATGTTATGGGCAAATTCCAGTACTTCGTCGCCTTCAAGGTCTTTCGCTTCGCTCGGCGAAGGTATATAAGCGCTGATGTCTTTGACCCATCCACAGTGCAGCCCATCCACAGTGATTGTACTGCAGTCTCTGGATACTTCTATATTAATCGCACTTGTGCCATTACCAGATGCAGAGTACCATTTCTCTTCTAAGATATAGAAATCAGGTGGTATCAAAGAAGTCCAATCTGGAGCCCATGAAGGAAGGCCAGAAATGCGCTTGGGATGCCGCACGAGCGCCAGCACATCAAATCCTCTTTTCCCATGAAGGATTGATAGCGCAGTATTGCGGAATATGGCCAACACTGGTAGTGCATAGTCTATTTTCAACCATGGACCCGGATCTTTCGGTGCCATCCCGAGGACTCCATAGACCTTGTCTTTGATGTCCGTGCAATCCAATCCATGGGAGATTAGCAACAGGCGTAAAAGATCCCATGATTGACCGCTCCTCAGTCCTTGGCGAAGGTTATCCATCATTCTCGGCATTCGGGAGCCTATTGCAGGTCCTAATGGAAGTAGTGTCTTTTCAAGACAGTCGGCGGCCAGCGCCAGTTCCTCTCATGCAAATGACTTGTCACCACAAAATACGAGTGCTTCCTTTGACATCACAACTTCTTGGAGCACCCACACCCTAGAAAACCAAGCACGGCGAAGGAGAGAAGATAATTCTGTCCAGGCATCATGCGACGGCCCCGGTAAACCTTCTCTCTCCACGCCATCTTGCAAGATTAGTCCACGGGCAGTGACAACTGCCGCTGTTTGTGTTTTTAATTGCACCTCGATGTTCGTTATCGCCTGGATGGCATTATCGGCGGTACGCATGGGAGGCGCATCAGAACGACCCTTTTGCGCGGGATAGAATTCGTCTTCCATCATCTGAAGCAAAATCTCCCTCTCATGTAACAGCGAGACTTCTTTCAACTTAGGAAGCATCGCTATCGCCTGGGTGCTTCCATTCTCCTCCACCCCCAGCCAGATGAGGACTCTGTTCGCCTGATTGTAGATTCTGCGCATGAGCTGGACCTGTTGATTTCGTTCCAAAACATTGGTTTGATCGATGCAGATAGCGTCCACCCAGAGAATTCGCTTCTGTTGGGGATAACGGAGACGAAGGAGAGCATTGTAGCAATTGTCTGTTGTATTGAACTCTATCCCGTTGCAGATAATTGTTCTCTTTGCTCCTGAGTTGCCCCAGGTATAAGAAAGTGCTTCATAGAATGGTTGGTCGTCCAAGGAACAAACTCGCAGATTGCAAATGATGAGAGAGGATCCATCAGCAGGTTCCACCTCTAGCAGGCGGACTTCGGATAGTGAAGTCAACTTGTCGTATGAAATAGAGCCCATGGTAACTCGACGACCGTTTGTTTAAAGCTAGCTCACACGTAGGCTGTTTAAAGGATTTCGAGGTTTGCGAGGGAATGCGGCTGAAGAGTGGGAACTGGGATTGAACGCACCTGACGGATGTGCTGGCACCTCTCCTCTAATGGTTGCCTCAGCCGAAACACGCATCGCCGATTTCAAATGCTTGTGCCTAGCAGTCTAGCTAAGGCTTTAAATATACAAGTAGGCAGGTACCTACTTAGGTGGAATATAATCAGGCTAATTTAGGCTAATACACGCTGATAATAGAGATGATAATGATCATTAAATAGGACCCATTAGATGGAGAAAAAGTTATCAAATGGGACAGCGGGACTAATTTATAAGTAGACAGTTAGGAACTTTATACCTTTGATAATACGACTTGAGTAAGTGCATTTGTCAAGTTTACTTAAAAACATTTCCTACCGGCTTTCGCCTCCCCCTTGAGACTTCGGTTAAACCTGATTCAATCAAATCATTACCTACCCATGCCAAAAAAACATACCAAAAAATACTTATATGACAAAAAGGACAGCAATTCCCAGTTGAAAAACATAACAACAGTAAATTTTAAAAAAAGCAAAAGGTTCACAGGGCGTGTTACAGCCCTGCTACGTCCTTAAGATCATCCGACCTGCTTCTGGCACCGGCGGCACAAGAAAGGGAATCACTCCTAACCATACCGTCCACACCAGCCGCCTGCCTGATGTCTTGGCAAGGAAAATGCTTATTTTGTTATATATAGCCAAAACAAACTGCCGAAGTTGTCCCATAACCGCTTTAGGTATCACGACGTCTCGTTTTCGTTATTCCTCTGCAAAGGGAACCATATTTCAAGTATAATAGCAATTTTAGCGCAAGTACCACTAGAAGTCCAATAAATCTATACCCGGTAGCGCCACAGGGAAAGCCCGGTGAGATTGCAGAGCACCATGTTGCTCCGACGCTCGAGCTTCGTCCCATGCAAGAGCTGCAAAGGAACTCTTGGGGATTTATGGGAATGAACGAGCCTCTTCCACGAAGCAAAGCTATATAATCTTGAGTGCGAGAGCGCTTCCGTGATATATCCTTCAAGGTCGCGCAGCCATCTGAAATAGGGAGGTCCTTTCCTGAAGGAAGGGCCTGGAAGGCGGCAAGGGAGCGTAGTAATCCGGGTCTATGCTCAAGCTCTATAAGTTTGAGGATTATCTGTATTCTTAGCTCTACACGTCAGAATACATCACTGTTTTGCCACAGCTTCCTATGATATCCCTTGGAGTGGATCATTATTTGATAAGCGCTTTAATATTTTTTTAATACTTGTTGTTCCTATGTGTCGTCATACAATATATACAAGGCGTGAAACAACCTCTGGTTTCTGCCGTGGATGTTTTACCTGTTCTGCACACTTTGGTTGAAGCTCTTCGTCACTCTGAGCTGTTCAGATAGACCATATTCTAGGTCGCGATTTTCAAGCTCAGACATCGCCATCCTCTCAATTTCGTCGTTGTGGGAAGATGAGAGACCTGCACCCGAGGAAGTCGAATTAGCCACACTCTTTCGAGTGTTCTCTTCGCGTGTACTGCTCTTTGTAGTGCCCTTGGTTCCAGAGTACTGTGTGGTAGTGGACCTGAGAGATACAATGCTACGGATACTCCGTAAGACACTTTCCGGCTTCACTTTCGAGCAGAAATACCACAAAGATGGTAGATTGACTGCCAAGACAGTGAAACCACTTTCGAGGACGTAAAGAAAAGCATTTTCGGTGTCGGCAACTGATTACTGATGTTAATGAGTATTCAGCGGAAGTGAATTGGCATTTCACTCACGGTAGCCATCTTTATAACTCTTGTAATTTTTGTCTAATAAATCATTACATATTAGCCTCATGAAATGTTGCAGATGATAAATTTAGTGAGTTGAAGCTTACAACGTGGCCCTTCTACAAGTCGGATCATGAAAACCATGCGGAAAATCGATGCTGCCAATCCCCTAAAAGAATTAGCAGGATAATTAAACTTTTGTGGGAGTAGTTCCTTACACAAGAACGAGGAGGAAGACACCCATGATGGCAGATTTGCGTCCAAGGGTAGCGCGCAGAAGCACGATCTGTGTCATTCCAGCTTTGCGTGAAACAGAACAGAATGGAGTAACGCACCTTGGGGATCGGCATGAGTAAGATTAGAAAGTCGAGGATGAAGTCTGATATTGCAAGCCCCTCAAGGTAAGGAAAATCATATGTACAGTATTTCAAGGCTAGTGCGGCGTTGGGTGTCCACTCCGCCCAAATATGGTCACCACACTCAAAGAAACTCATGATAACAAACGCTATTGTCCAGAGAGATACAACAACTATTGCGATGAAGTTGAAATAGTCTCTCCGGTGGCCAACAAAGAAGATTCTCCTAAAGAACAAAAGGGCGCTGAGCTTGGTGAGGCCAAGTGAAAGAACCGTGAAAACGTTAAAAGCGAAGAACATCTACTAGAAAATCAACAGCTTATCACCATCCACTGATGAAATAACATACCTTCACCAATTTATGCTTACTTTGTCCCACTTCGCTTGGATTCTTGGGTTCTGGATAGCCGAAATAGTGGTACTGAATTGCTGATAAATAGTTAGCAATAGGGCTAGAAATATGAAATCCTCGAGGTCATACCCCACCAGGTAGTTCCTGTCATTGCTATAAAAAAGACCTGAGTGCAACGCGTTAATAGTGGTATCTGATGAGAAAGCAGTTACGGCATTGCGCGTATACTGACATAGGCTGACAACATCACCCAATCGTCGGCACCGTAGGCGCCGCCCTGTTTGTGACGAGCATAAAAGCGCGCTAGTACAACAATCGAGTTGACAGCAGCAAAGGTAGCTCCAACAGCTATTAAGCCTTGATGTGTCGTGAGAGCGTAGTCCATGATTGTGGAGAGAATGCGTATGGTAAGTAGGGAAGGCGTTCTTAAATCTTTTTGAAATGGGCGGATAGTGGCAGGCCAAATTCTTAGGGACAAAACCTCAGTTATTGGGGGGCTCGTGAGGAGAAATATACGGAGTAAGGGAGGCATAAGCTATCTTTGGAGATGCGGGCCAAACGTTCATTGGTTGGGGTTTGCAGTATGCGGCGTGAGCTGCAACATGGTACTTTTGTTGTTGCCCCCGTACAGAATACTTGTCAGAGCACACCCCTGACTTTTTGGGGTATGCACGGCCCTACAATCCGACAATTAGTGCATATTGAAAAGAGATAATACTGTAAGTTTCATAGGTTTTCGAAGTTGGAGCAACTGCAAGCGAGATTTCTTCCTCTAAGAAGATATTTGTTTCATAAATACAGCACCTTTTTTTTCTAACTTCCGGACAATTTTAATATATCCAAAGTTGCGTCATACACTTCTATTACGGGACGATTTTCCGTTTCTGCATACGGAGGTGGAGCCTCAAATGTCTATCACCAACACCACTAATACAGTCATATGTTAAATAATCGATTTTCCTTGGCATTTTGCCGATTTTTTGTCCCCGCACCCTTTTATTTTCCCCCGCCATTTTTAATTATCTAAAACCTTAATAACTCTATAGATTTTGATCTAAATTAAATAATCTTTAGGAGTAAAATACTCCTTATAATTAGGGCAATCTTTCTATATAAGGGTTTATATTCTACTAGCTTACTTCCTTATTAATTAAAAAAAGGGCAGAAACTTAAAATGCGTGCCTTAATTAAATTTCAGGCATTAAGCATAGCTACAGGCTAAAAATACTC
>QGMF01000366.1:0-36032 GCA_007821475.1 Lachnellula arida | reverse complement strand
GTGTGGGAGTGGGATTGTTGTGTATGTATGACGTGGAATGGAATGGAGTTGGGGAGTTGGTAGCATGGCATAGCATTAGCGTGATACCCAATGGCAATTCTGTTTTCTCCTGGATGAAGGATCTCTTGGGGGAATAAAAGTGGTGCAGGGCTTGTATTTGTATTGTTTGCTTTGACAATTCCTCGAACTAACTTTCATGATCCCGGAAAGTACTCGTTTCCTTCTTGCGCTGGGGTTAGGATATGAGGACTAGGAGCTGTTTGAATGAAACTTTTTGGTGGAAGTACTTTTCGTATCTGGTGACACGATGTTGGTATGAAAACGCTTCCAGAGCTTTGAGTTCTGAATTTGGTAGAGAAAAGACAAAAGGTCAAGTTCAAATGCAACGCTGCTAAGAGGAGAAGGCATAAAGATGGGTTTCACTTGTCTGAAACCTATCATGTTGAGATATGCTTCGCTGCAAAGCAACTCTAGCCGTCTTACAATAACAATATTGCCTTCCGCTACATTTTCCATTATCCATAGCAGTACATACATAATACAGAGAACCTTATGTTCATCAATTACCTGTAACAGGGAGATCTCGTGATTCCAATTCCTTCTCAATAAGCTTCCATCTTCCAATCGATTTCTCTTTATGAATAGGAGTGACTCTCTTTGCAAAGACACTGACATTCGGCAGAGTAATTAATTCTTCCTTTTGTTCCAAGGCTTGAATGAGTTTGCGAGGTTTCGGGGGTGTAACGAGGTGTGACAGGATCGATTGAGCGGTTCTAGTTGACCTGATCGCGGAATCCGGGACTCGAACTCCAGTCAATTGCAGCGTTCGCTTGAGGATCTAGACTGTGTTAGCTATGCTTGATGCGAAAACGCGGCTTGGACTTACGGCGAACTTGATCTCTGGGTCTTCAACGGAAACTTGGAGCCATGATGGATCCCATGAAGCAATCAATTCTTCATATGACATGTAAGCTTCCGAATCCTTCAAAGGATCTACTTCAGATCGGTCCGCAGCAACATCTTCTTCGGATTCAGTGGGTTCTTCTTTCACGGCAGTCTCGTCGATAAAGGTAGAGCTTTCGTCAGGGCTTAGAGGATCTGACTCGGATCTATCGGCCGCAACGTCTTCTTCAGACTCAGTCGGGGCACCCTTCTCGGCCGTCTCGTCCACAGGAGACAATGAGACAGCACGAGTCAGAGACTGGAGAACCTCCGCGAGGGACGAGTCTTTGTTAAACCGCAATTGAGTGCCTTCTGCGGAAGGGACAATATCCACATCGTGTGTAAAATCCAGCCCGGGAACAGCCTTCGGGATATCCAACAGCGAAAAACCAGCCTGTTTCAGCGCAAATACTTCGACCATAGCTCGGTGCAACGCCGCAGTCATCTCTTCTGCATCCGAGACGATTTCAGCAGGCAAGAAGCCTCCGAAATCGTATTCCGGTTCCCAAATATCTCCAACACTTTCCAATCCATCCCAAGTAGAAGATGGCTCGTAGTCTGCGGGAAGTTGAGGCGCCGCGCGCATCTGGCGTGGTTGCACAGTCGGCTTGGGTTTCTTTGCAAACTTGCTCTGGCCGCCATATGGATCCTCTAATCCTGGTGGCTCATCGGTGCCCCATACCTTTCGTCGAATCTTCTCCGTCGTGTCTAAGGAAGGTCGAAGGGAGGATGTCGAGAATGCGGGAGCTTGATGTTTGCATATCAAGCATAGGTATGGCGTCGGTGTGGTATATGGTCTTAAGAGGCCAATTGACCTGCTACTAATCGGTATTCGACGCATTTTGGATGTTTTGATAGGAAAATAGGGATGGAGATGTGGAAGATAACTTTTTGGAGGTCCTTAGCGGCTAAACTCCGAATTCATGACTAGCGCGTTTTGTGCGTGAGCCTCGGACCATCATATCATCATATCAACCCCTTCAATGCCAACCATATACTACTTACTGTATTGATCATACGACAATAAGATCCGAACCGTACATGTACGTGTGATCTTGATCCAAGGTTTGCGATCAGATGCTTCCACGTTGATGCTTCGAGGAGTTGTCCGTCTCCTTCGCAAACAAGCAGCAGGCTGCTCGACACCAGCTAAAGCTCTCCCAAGACAATGAACCGGCTCCACATACTTTTCGTGCTCTGCGCACTCATCATATCAGTACTTGCAGCTTGTGAGTGTAGATCCCCGGGTTCCTCAGATTCTAGTAGCGCGCCTGACAACCTCCAGCACCTCCTTCCTTCTGCAAATGTACCTGTTTCAGCAACAGCACCATCATCCCTCTCTCCACGCATGATACAGCGTCCACCCCCTCATCCGACAAGCCTCAGACTGGACAGCTGGCTACAACATGCGCAAGTTGCAATAAAGCGTTCTGCCTGGATCAGCGACTCCCAATCTGCAAAGATGCTACGGACAAAGATGTATTCACTGCGTGTTTCCAGAGAGATAGTAGGAAGGATCAGGTTGTTGTATTGACATTTATTGCTACAACTGTTGGGCTACTTGGTTGGGCTGCAGTGAGGAAAATACACGAGAAGAGAAAGGAAGGCGCCAACCGAATAGGAGATACTCAACAAGGTTATATTCCTGTAGGCGGGCAATGAGAGGTTTAATGGAATAATCTACTCTAGGCATCCGCCCTTCGCGTGCACGTAGGAAACATGACGTTGACGAAGCCTCTTCTATGCCCTCGGTCGCCTACAAGTACCCCTATCGTACATGGCGATGGAACCCAATCATCACTTTCGGTGAAACACTTACTTGAAGTGTTGACGAACTTCATCATAAAAACGAAGTAAGAAATCCCGCGCGTCTGTCCAGTGGCCTCGTCGAGTAGCCCTTTCGCTCTGACCAATGGAGTACTGTTTATACGAAAAATAGGAAACCTCGCGGTAATTTGTTTGCTGCAATAGCGTCTTCCTCCTAAAAGGTCTAGACTGGCAAGTGCACCTACGCCTTCAGTCAGTCAACGTCAATTTTGATCACATCTTCTCTTCGAGTCTCGAATCAGAATAGCAAGTGCGAAGCTCAAGTCATGATGACATAGCTAGTTGTCTCATATTCCGGACGGAATGGGCTGTGGAGTTAGGTCTTGAAGGCTGTGCTGCTTTACGTATCCAGGTACTGTGCGTGATGCCTTCCTCGCCGCAAATGGGCTGGTTTGCGTGCGCCTCAAATGGGAGCAAGCTTGGCCTCGCTAGGAGAAAGAAAGGAAGGCTTCCATGCTGATGAGATCTCAATGTCCCATCCCGAGTGGGACATTCAGCTACGCCGTCTCTCCAAGGGTCGTTTTTATGGGCCACCTTTTGCCCCGTAATGTTTCCACCCATTCAGGGGTAGTCCGGGTACTATTTCATGTCAGCTCTGAGCTGGAGTCTGGAGTATCAGCTGGAACATAGCATGACGAATCTTGCCATTTGGTTGGAAGAGCCATCGAGGGCCACCATTATTTGAGTCGAGCCTGAGGTCGCACTCAGTAGAGCTTCATCGACTTCGGCGACAAACTAGGGGTTGAAATGGATTTTGTAGGAATCACAGTTCATAGAGCTGTCGCGAAAATTCTGTTGGGGGGTGCGAACGAGCTGAATGGCCCCTCAGGGACTCGGTGACTGAGGATGACCTGACTGGCAAGTAATCGCTGAAGTCGGTAGTCACTGAGGTGCTCAGCCGAGAATTCAGCGAAGCTTATTGATCGCTGAATTGAGGTCAGTAGGCGGGGTGTAAGCAATGTGGATTTGTGGACAGGAGTCGCCTCTGTTCTACTCTGGAAGAAGAAATGTTGATGAGGCAGGACTGCTTCATTACCGGACCCATAGTCGTCCAGTGCCATCCATTCTTTGATTTTGTTCTGTGTGGCGAAGGGGAAAGCGCGGATGGGAGGGTTTGACTGCTTTCGTTGCAGGGCTCTATGCAGTCGTGCATTCTTCAATTTGATACTGCATGCTCAAAGGAAAGCGTTGAATTGTGCTGCTCGTCCCTTCCGGAGGCCGTCGAGTTTCTCCTTCTCATTAGGATTCCCAGGACTGCCTTTTTCCAGAAACTCGATACATCAAGTCCTTCAAGGTGCCAGTTTCTAGTTCGAATCTGCAAAATGGACATAGCGATCTCAAACTGGGTGCGTTTTCGAACTTCATGTGTAGTAGCTGGTGTGGTGCTGACTCCTATCTGCGCCATCGTGATGGATAGATGTCTTGCCGGTTCATGCCTTTGCTGGGCGGAACTCAGTCACAATTGACTGGGACAACCATTCTTCTGACGTTTGCGGCTTTGGATTGCTTTTCAGTCATCGAAATGTTTGCTTCATGTTGCGAAGTTCCAAAGCTAGGCGAATCCGAATTCAAGTCAAAGTTCGGACTTGACCCGTGTTCAAGTTACACACGTTGAAGATACCACCCTCCTACTCAGATTCTTTGTTTTACCGGTTGACTGGAGTCACGCGGGACCTCGGTGGCTATGACAATCTCGCCGTATTTGGTCCAGAGTGCGGATCTGAATTACTCGGAGCACGACTCATCTAAGTTGGTCAATTACACAAGCTGTTGGAATGTGGTCAAAAATAGCACTCGGCAAAGCCTGCAACATGTGCAACAAAGCACTTCTTATTTTCTCACTTTATGTTTCCTGTTTGCTTAATTAGAGGTTGTCTTGCGACGCTCAGAGGATTGGAGAGGTAGAATATTATGTTGTGATCTCGTTGATGTACTATCATGCGAAAGGACCAAAAATGGCTGTGCAAGTGTACTTTCTAGAAATGTTGAAATTGGGATTCATGGTCGTTTCAAGATACAAGATCTATTTTTGAGCACAAAGGATGTCCCAACGCGAGGCGAGCTCTTAATTTTCTGTCCGTTCAACCCCTGCATTGATCATCGTGGCCCACTTGTTCGAAAAATAAGCGACCAGAAACTTACCTTACCATCGCATCGCTCGCTGGTTGGGGAGCTTTGACAACCAATTCATTGCTCAGCCAAGTCCCAGTCCGCCTCGAGTGTCCAGTGGTTCCTCATGTCTTCATGCGATTCCTGGTCTTTGCATATAAAGAGCATGAGATGGAAAATGTTGCAATTAATGGAGATGATTGATTGGTAGGCAGGCACTCCTTCGTTCTCGTAGGAGGATGCTTGTCTAAGTTAGCGGCAACTTTACAACAAGGATTATTGAAACACTCCTTACACTATCTATCAGAGGGGCTGAAGCAATCTTCGATAACGATAAGTACCAAGTAGTACGAGTACGGAGTATCTATTTCTGGGGGCCAAACCCCTCCCAACCCCACTTCCCTAGGTAAGTTAAATCCTTCCCAGTGGCAAGGGTAAACAAATAACGTTTTCCCAAGACGGTCCCAAGGGAGTCCCAAGGGGGAAAGGATAGTGCTGCAGAATCCCCTTCCGTCGCAACAATGCATCGGGCCGTGGTATAGCAGTGCTCATTATTATGAAATAAACAACTCCAAGCGACATCGGCGTTTTTAAAGGTGAAACAGACGGAAATTAGGAATTGAGATTCGTTTTTGAAGAAGGCATCGCATCATTGGCTAAGCTAGCAGAACTTTCGGGGCGAAGCACCAAAAAGAGTAAGCTAGCGCGACAGATATCTATGGTGTTATTATTTCAAAATCCTGTGTTGCAGTGAACGAGTGCTGGAATAGACGGGCGTTGATTGAGACGGCTCCCTGAAAATCCTCTCGCCGTTCGTTTGTCATAGATCGCATACAATACAAATTGTGTTGGGAGTTGTCGCCAACTTGCGCTGCGCATAGAGGCTAGGCAGCCTTGAGTGGCGTGAAGCGTGTTGTGATGAGGAACCTCGCTCCTACGTGCAAGAGCATTTGGGACTCACTGTCCAGAGACGGAGACACATGTTCTCCGAGCTACGACCACCACGTGGGATACTACTAGAGGGTTTGCAGGGCTTCCACGTTGTATTTCAGTCTTTTCTCGATGCTTAACGATCCCTGTGTAGGTGCGGAGTACTTCTGCGGGGGTATAACTCCACTGGGTTGCGTGAGCCTGCCAATAGTCCCGGCCTGCGGGCTGTATATGGCCAAGAGTTTTCCAAGGTGCTGAAAAGGGCGATATACATCGATATTCAGGACCGTCTTGTAGACATCAAGGTGACGATACCTGCATGGTGTTCGGTACCAGGATCCGAGGGAGCTCGAGCTCGTACGTACCATGGAAGTACCAGTAAAGACGCAAGATCTACCGATAGGGACTGGTAGGGTTGTTTGACAAGCTAGCTACTTCGAAGTACAAGATATCCAATTATAGATTAGGGATTAGGTCACGTACATGAATTTGATAGTCAACTTTAAATGCTCATGGCAGAGCCACCCCGAAACGAGAGTAACCGCAGCAATATCTGAAACCAGAAATCAGCGAGCAAGCCCCCGGTCCCTACAGGAGGATGCCAAGAGGATATCATCAAGTCATTCCTGGTTTTTATTTATGTCGTGGACAACCTCAGTCGAATCAATTCCCTAAAAGAAACCGGAGTACATTACAAAGTTCAAAAAATCTGCAAGCCTAGTGTCTAACGAGAAGATTTCCATATTCAAAATGGCCCCAACCCTTCGAGCCTCATGCGATTCCTGCAAGCAAGCTAAAGTCAAATGCACCAAGACAAAGCCCCAGTGCGCAAGATGTGAGTAGTGCTTCTTGATTTGGTCAGCTACAGTAGTGGCAGATGATCCCGAAGACGCTTCTTGAAAGCTGGGATACCTCATTGCTATGAGCTGGCACAAGGAAACCATTTGCTGACTGCATCAACTAGGCACGAAACAACAAACTTGCTGCGTCTATGGGATTTCTTTACGGACTGGCAAGAGAATATACCAGTATCAGCAACATCAGCAACATCAGCACCAGGCGCAACAACACCTCAGTCAACCAGAACCAGATGTTATCGACGCTCGTCAGTTTCCGGATAACTGGTCTTGGGACTATCCGACACCATCTGCCCCGTATGTAGCAACTGAGGTGGAGACACCTCTGCTCTTCAAATCCGATGTGCCTTGCCAGCTCAACGAGTATGCCTTTACGCAAGACCAGTACCATCCATTTCCGATACCAGACCTAGCATACGCGGATGCGAAACTCATGGACTACTCGCAGATCCCGAACCACTCGCCCGCGCTCTCGTCATCCACTCTCTCCTACTCGGCCGAAGAATCGAGCGCGACGGCCAGCTCATGCCATTCCAACCGCTCGCAATCGCTGTCCTCGCAACCGTTCCAACCGTGCAACTGTTTTCAGACCATGATCCTGACGCTCAGCAAGATGCAGCAGTTCTCCGAGTCGACGCAGCTAGGCGCCGAGGTTGCGCTGAACTATAATGTAGAGGCTCTGCATCTCTGCATGTCGACTCTGCAGTGCGTTTGTGCCCGGGAAAGCAGTACGGTTCTGCTGGTAGGGTCTCTGATTGCAAAGATCATCAGCCTCTATGACATGCACTGTGTAGCTGTAAGAACCCACCACAACTGATACCCAATTTCATCACTAACGGAATCTTAGTTCAACAACGTCGACCACAACGCTCTCTACCAAGAACCGATGTGTAATTTTGAAACCCACCTCAGACTGGACTCCTACGGTGTCGTCGCATCCCTCGAAGAGAGGCTGAAGACAGAAGCAGAGAATCTGCTCTCTCACTTGCGAGGAATAGACGCTCAAACGTTCCCAAACCATGAGATGATGGTCTGCAAATTGATGGCGGTGTCTCTTTTCGAGCGGTTCAAACATCAACACGGGGATGGAGCCAGCGCGGGCAGATTACCGTGAAGAGATCTCAGTCTGCTTGTCGAATGGGCATCCGACAAAGAAAAAGAAAAAGAAGAAAAGGATATAGGGACGGAAAGAACATATTGTTTTCCGTGTGTAAGATTGCGACGATGGTGCTGCGACCGAGGTGGTGGAGGAAAAAAGCAGCACCCATTATGGCAGTTCTGATGTATCACTCGGCTTGGAACATTAAAACCCGGTGCCGCTGTTTCTGTACAGGACGAGCTGGGTACAAGGGAGTGCCAGGAGTTTGGAGTACACATGCTATCTTGTTGGGCCCAGGTACTGCACGCTTCCTCTTTATAGGGATCTAGACTGGTCTAGTAGCCCTTCCCCAGAATCATCTGGGTCCCAGTCCCAGTTAGGATTAAAGGCAAAGTGGCCATCCATTGTATATCCAGATATGTCGGAACAAAATAGATCAGAAGGCGAAGGGGCTATGGGGTTGGGCAGGATGAGAGAATGTTGACTCATTTACTTAGGGGGGTGAGATTTGGCGTACGAGTACGGAGTTGGACAAGGTTTTAGAAATCTGAAATGTATTTTCAGTCGATTCCACTGTATCGAAAAGCAAATCAAGGAACAAGTAGTCTTGTACAGTCATTGATCGTGAATGCCGATTGCAAGTACTCGAAACATTTGGACCGGGCTATATATAACACTTTACTTCCAGGTGTCCCAGCTTTCCCTTTCTACGGCTCTCGTTCACCCAAAGGCGCTCCCGGCCAGCTTTAGGCGTAGCTAAGAGACATCATAGCCAAGACTTGTACCTTTTCGCCTGCAAATACCCATGTGGCCATCCATGTCTGCGGTACATTAAAAGGCATGCTCAATTCCAGGTATTCCTAGAAACCAATCGCAGTACCGAGTAAGACAGAGATCTCGTTGAAGATAAACAGCAACCTCTCCATCCATCCATCCATCTTTACCTAATCCCAAAGCATCTGCTCAAGGACAACTTTCACCCATATTATGCGCAACAGAACAGCTGACTTCAAAACAGGCTTTTACATACCAGGCCTTCAGAACAACATCCCACCCCCCTTTCCCATCCCATTTCTCGCTAGCGGAGACTTTTAACTTCCACACCAAACACCCTCAGGGAGTTGGTTGGTACCGTATGCGACTGACTCCGACTCGGAAAGGAACGAGACGGCCTTCTTTTGTACATGTACAAAATAAATCAAGCATACTGTATGGGATTCCTTCCATTTACACAAAGGGATCAAATGGACCGACTGACTGACTATCTTTCCTAAGCAGCGCAGCAATCGATAAGCCAGCCAAAAGAGATTTTGCGCATACATACTCCGTTCGCCTTTTATCGTGAGGATTATGCAACTTGCCACTTGCCACTGTGATTATACCTTGGACTTCAAGGCATAATAACCAGGTACTATAGCTCGCAGACGATACGGCGAAGCCTTGTCTCCCCCAGCATATCTGTCTGTTTGAACTCAAACAAAGCCAATGCAAGCTCACTCCCTATGCACCATCTGCAGAGACCATGGATATGTACTTTGGCGAATGCGAATGCGAAAAAATCGCTCAGGTCCAAGGCCAAGCAAGTCATCCACCCTTTCAGAAATGTAAATTTCATTCATACTCTCAATTATCATCTATCCTACCCCACCATTGGTTCCAACCAGTCAATTCACCACAGAGAGCAGCGATTGATTTGCCCCTACCCATCCATATACGCCAGTTGACGCCCGCCCCCTATAAACAGCCCCATACCATAGATTTCCGCAAAACCCACGAGAAAAACGAAAACGCCAAAGCCGATGTGGCATGCTAGAATCTCGAAAATTGAAATCACATCATGCAATCGTGTTCTTCGTACATCTTATTGTGTGACTACACTCGCCATCACTTCATCACTTCGCCACCCGGAACCAAGCTGCTTGCTATCGTCGTCGTCGTGCGTAGCTGAGGGAGTTTCAGGGGTGATCATAACCTCTGGAGTCGGCGTCTGAACTGGAGTTGCGGTTTGTGACTGTAGTAGCGTTGTTTGCCTCGTCTCTTCAGTTCCTTCTTTCGCGGGGTTTTCGACTTTCAAAGTAGCGATACTCGATTCAAGCCCCGTACTTGCAGTCTCCTTGGCCTCTTCCTTTGCCTTGTCACTGGAGCTTGGGCCGCCCTCGATATGTTCAACGTGGGCTGGGCAGTCTTTAGTGTCCTCGTTGCTGATCATAGCAGCTAGACTAGTGAAATTGAATATAGGCTCTATGCCAGCTCCTCCTGCTTCGTCGCCAGAATCCGGGGTGCCCCCTGAGTAGCCAGCAACATTAGTGCCGGAAGCATTAGGAGACTCTAAAGTCGATGATGACCCATGACGGTGTTGGCCGTTGTGAAGACTATTAGGGACAGAATCCATAAATGAAGACGCAGGACTTGAAGCATTACTCATCTGGCGAAGATGGGATGGCCTATCGGGGGCTGTAGGAGAAGGTGCAGGTTGATAGGAATCGTTACTTGACGGAAGACTCGTTGTATCGAGAAGTCGAACTCCAGGAAAGCTATGGCTAGTGCTGCTCTCACCCACTGAAACACCCATGGACGAAGTTGTTGCAGTGCGGCTGAGACCGCGATCAACACCTTTGCCTTTCGGATCTGATGGATCTGATGGCTCCACATTCTCAGGGGTCACCTCTTTTGCCAAATTACTTGCACCACTATTGCCCCTCCTCCTACCAAGGCCAAGTGTGGACAAACTCAATGTACTGGCGCTAGCAGAGCTGGGCCCACTCCCATATATTTTCTTCTCCTTCTTCTCTTTCTTCTTCTCTTCCTTGGCCTTCTTCTTCGCCTCTTTCGCAGCCTCCTTATCAGACTTGCGTTTCCTTTCGTCTTCAGCAGCTAGACTTAATCTGATAGCTTCCATCATCATCATATCTTCCAGGTCTTCCATCCTGTTTCGGCGTCTGGAACTGCCACCTGCTCGTGACTGAGAAGCTTGATCAGACGCTCCTTGTCCAACTTGATCCTGAACTGCGGTAGAGGGCGTTGCTGATCCACTTGCTGCGGGGCTATCTCCCCCACGATGTCTACCAAAAGTCCTTCGAGATGTGAAACCAAATCCTCGACTCTCTGTGTTGCCATTCCCAATCAAATAAGCCGCAGTGTGTAGAGCCGTAGCAGCCGCTGACCGCCGCTGCTGATGCGAGCGAGCATTTGCAAGCTTCGTGGCCCAGTCCGGTCGTATCTTATCTATGGTTACTACAGTTGGGGCATCCGCAGATACTGACGTCGTCCGTCGCTTGTGCGTGTTGAACGCCTGAGCTGGGGCGCCGTTTGATGCGAGAGAAGAAGAAGATGACATGGCGGAGGAGATATTGTGTACACCAGTGGAATTGGCATATGCAAGACCACGACGGAAGGGGGGAGGGGTATATGTAACACCAAAATTCGGCACCTGGCAATAGGGGCAACGCGCTGGTTCTGACACTAGAGTTTCCGGTTCAGGGGTCGACTCAGAAGATTCAGGTGTAGGTGCTGGTTGCGATGGGTCACCATGCTCTGGCGGATGGGGATCTGGTCTTTTAATTTGTACAAAACATTCAGAGCAAATTGGCTGATCGCAGCATCGAGTTCTGTTGAGCCATGGCGGATAGTCCAGGAAGCAGATGGAGCATTCTATAGCATCCTTATACAAAAACACCTCAATCTGCTGCCCATTGACAAAGGGATCTTTCGGAAGCTGGATTTCGCGGGGTGTCATTTCCGCAGGTGATGGGTTCTTTGAAGAGGTAGTGAGGGAGGCCAAGGTCTTGGATCGTGGACGGAAAGGGGATGATGATTGTGGAGGCGAAGACGTAACTGGTGAACTTGGAGAAGAGGGCGCGAATGCAGGATGCGAAGGAGAGAGTGCGGAGGTATTAGATCCGGCAGACTGAGATCTTGATGTTATAGGAACCGTGAGATTCTGTATGTTCGGGTCCGAAGAATTCGGGGATTCGGAGAGGGCATTTCTGAGCTCAGGGGGTATCTCATCTGCTGCAGGAAGTGGAAGACCTCTTGCCACGGCGACTATTTGATGCTCTGCCCATTCTTGGCTAAAATCCTCGATTCCTCGGAAAAAGGGTGCAATTCGTCGTTCGATCTAGATCATGTCAGTAAGGGTTCCGTGATACGATTTGGTGACCATCCATACCATCAACTGTCTGACGATGCTTTTATTGAAGTCCTCCGGGCCGGAGTAGACACCCAGGGTCACCAGATATCCACCGTCAACACTCTCCTCTTGAAGACTCCTCGCCCTCTCCTTTATCCTAGCCACTCTCTCCTTCTCCAACTTCCGTGCCTCTCTCTCCTGCTTCGTCTCCCGCCGTTCCGGTGCCTCACTGTTGGAATTACCGATCCCTAGAAAGGACAAGTCAGGGCGGCTACCCCTCCCAGACCGTGAAGCATAGGGATGTGAGTGATGCCTACCAGTTGGAGAGGTTGGCCCACTGGTCCCACCGGCAGAGTCGGGACGTCTATTAGAAGATGGCGAGTCGGGGCCCGCGATTCCTTTGTGCTGTTGTTGCCCATCTTTGCAAATCGACGATCCGCATCCGCATCTGCAGATCAACAGGTCATGGAGAATGGGGTAAAGCAGATAGACGCCGAGTTGGCAACAGATACAGCGGGAATGCCGGTATTGGTAATGGTAGCGGTACTGGTATTGACAGGCAAAAATACCAGACCAGACGCGGAGTCGTTGGGTTTATGCAAGTCTCGAGAAGCGTGCGGAGGACGGAACTATTCGTGGTAAGGGTTGCGTCGTACAGAAGACCTGGTGGACACACGAGCTGGTCCTGGTCTCAGATAAAGGTTTAAGGCTAGAGGGGGAGGCAAGTCATCCGTTGACGACGTGCTGTACTTCTCGCGTGGCAGCTGGCGGATTTGATAAATTTTGAGTAGGGGTGTGAATTTGAGGATGCGTGATGCTATTCAAATGGGGAGGGATTTAAATTCAATGCTGTTGTTGTTGTTGTCTTATTGCCTTCAAGGCATTAGAGCAGGATGACGCTTTGTCGCAAACGGCCGGCATTATCGGCACTGACTACGCTATCATCCCAGTACCATACCATACCTAAGTACATAGCCAGGTACTTAGGTACCTATCGTATTTCCGACGTGATGCTGACTTTTCTCCTCTGCTAGTATAAAACAAAAGGAAATTAATAAGATGGTATACATTGCTGTTGTGGTCTGATTTCCAACTTTCTTGTTCTGATTATACTCTCTTTTGCTTAGCTAGACATATAACTACAGCAAACTCCTTGCTTTGCAGAATACAACATCCGAAGTCGCTAAAAGTTTGGATACCTGCACGTGTATCTTCAAATCCTTTCCCCTCCTCTCCTCCCTTCCCTTCCCTTCCCTTCTGTGGTCAAGCTTTGGGGTTGCTTCCAATTTCGGTTTGGTCTGCGTGGAAACCTCGGTCGCAATACAGTAAACAGCCTGAATTCCTCGTGAATAGCGGGGGACGGTGGGTTTCGAAATACCAACTACCAGTACCTACTGTAGCCTAGGTAGGTGTAGGTACATACTGAGCTGAAGATTCCTCTGGTTCCTTGCTTCAAGTCGCGCCATTCTAGCACTAAAAGACAGCACGTCGTTGTTTTTACCTAAATTCACGCGAATCATTACCTAGCCAACCTTGTTTTGGGCCAATATGAGGCTGTTGAAATGGCCTAATCGAATGCTAAGCAAGCATTCGTTGGCATTGGGCCGCTATTTGTATCTGTGCTCCCTCTTTTCCAGCATTTCAAGCTTTTTGTTTTTCTATTATTTGTTTCCAGCTTGCATTGATATGAGATCCTATCCAACAAATTGGTACTTGGGAAGCACCTAAGTTTGGAGGTACCTCGAGACTGGAGAATGCATTCATTGAATTCATTGCATTGGGAACAGAGCTTCAGACCCAGTTTAGACAGCTTTATCTCGAAGAGGAAGTCAAACCAATTATCATATAGATATTGCGCAAATTGCCTCTCTTTTGACGCTCCTGGTGCTCTTCATTTTCTCAACTCAAGTGAACAACAGGGTCAAAATGTCCCTGGCAAATTCCAGCACCATTTAGCTGAAGCCAACCAGTTCAGTGCTTCCAGGTTGTATTTACGTCCTCACGAGTTCATCAACTCAAAATCCCGCCTCCAGACTCCAGTTACTACCAACCCCGAACTTAGGGGAAGTCTAAATGGCCTGCCTTTTTCCTCGAACCCTCCTCCCTAGTCCACAGCTACACAGCATCCGTCGGAGCCTGACAATATTTGATATTATCTTCAGGGTCATACGACTGGTATACTTCAGCTCTGGTTTCATATTTGCTTGATGTTAACTTACCCAAGGCTCGTTGTATTTGCAACATGCAACGGAATTAAATTCGCCAGATGTTGAATTGCTCTTCTCCTGATTCAAGCAAGCCCATTCGTTCTGTATGCCTATGGTGGATCCTCCAACATCATACTCAGCAAGTGTCGCATTGGTACCTATATATTTCGTCAGTTTCGAAGAGAGTCGGCGTACAGTACTTGCGAGACTCACAGCCGGTACCGTATATATCGTAGCCTGCGGTACAGCACCCGCCAAAGAAGGCGTCACTACACACAGCTGTGCTGTTGAAATACTGAGTGATGTCGGTTTGTCTATCGATGACTCATGCTCCAACCGATGCTACTGCTACCAAGCTAATAGCGAATATGTTTGTAAGTATCATGATCACGTGCTATCGAGCTTCTCTTCGTCGTATTCTTTCCTGGGACGTCGTTTACAACGATACAATACTGAAAGCCATGGATTAGAATACATATTTGTGCATTTTCATCAGGTAAAAAGCAATCAAAACTGTGCTATATCTCTCATGGCTAATCTATTGTTGAACGGTCTGATATTTCCACGCAGCAAATGCATGCCAGACGAGATGCGGATTTACTTCAGAGAGTGTTTAATGTAGCCTCTCTTTAAACAGATTGAAGCTAAAACTACCTGACACCCTCCTCTAGGATCTCGAGCGCCTCGTCACTTGCAATATCTCAAAGGTCACGTGGCGAGATATGTACCTTATTGTGATCAGCCACACCACACTTAATTAACCTACACCGCCAGTCTCTCTGCACATCCCTGTACGTCCCAAAATGTCGCAATCGGTGTGGGTGAGATAAGGAAAAACGCCAAGATCGACAGGGACGCTTATCCACATTGCGATTGTATCAACCCCCTCGAGCCCCTCCAGACTTACGCAAGCACAAAGGGCATATTGAAACAGCGAATGGAAATGCATGTTTCCAAGAAGACTGGGCGTTTTTATGCGCTTTCTAATTCCGATGGTAATACGAAGTACAACGATCAGAAGTTGAGATGGAAGAAAGCTATGGTGACGTCTTTGATAAGCAATCGAAAAAAAAAAAATCGAAAGAATTCTAGGGGGCCACGTTTAATCAGCCGCCAAATGTTAATCAACGACTACACCTAATCTTTTCTGGACTACCCGATCCGATCTAGAAGTAAGAATCATCAAACCCGAATCTACTTCTACCAGGGCTAGACTCCGCGCCGTCCCTTTCGGCGCTAGCTTATCCCCTTCTTACGTCTGGACCTGTGGACTTAAAACATGGTTGCCCCACTGTCTCTATTTGCTTCCGACGGTTATTAGTTTGATCTTTCTCTCTTTCTTTGTTCAGCAACTCACTTCACGCACAGTACACGACGCAGTGATGCATTTCTTATAACATCTACACCGCCCCCGAGCTATCCAGTACTCGACAAGCAAATTCTCCCTCCCCCACCATCACACCCCCCAGAACACGGAATCTCAGCTCAGCATTTGACTCCAAACCCCCCACCCCCAAGGCTCCAGGACAAATAACACATCCTCGAACCTCGAGCAACCATGCCACCAACCCAACCCCTCTCAACCACCCTCCCCCCTCTCATCTGCGGCACCGCAACCTTCAACACCCAATACAACACCACCATCTCCTCCATCCCCACCAACGCCATCATCCGCCGCGCCCTCGACCTCGGCATCCGCGCCTTCGACACCTCGCCCTACTACGGCCCCTCGGAAACCCTGCTCGGCTCCGCGCTCCACGCCTGCGCGTCTACGCACCCGCGCTCCTCCTACCACATCCTCACAAAAGTCGGGCGCATCGGCGGCAGCGAGTTCGACTATTCCGCAGAATGGGTGCGCTACAGCGTGCAGAGATCCCTGCAGAGGCTGCACACACGCTATCTGGACGTCGTGTATTGCCATGATGTGGAATTCGTCACTCCCGCCGAAGTCCTCGTCGCGGTGCAGGAGTTACGGCGCATCAGAGACGCCGAGGGCACGATCAAGTATGTGGGCATTTCGGGGTATCCAGTGCAGTTACTGTGTGAGCTTGCGGAGCTGGTGTTGAGGGAGACGGGGGAGCCGCTGGATGCGGTGATGAGTTATGCGAATTTCACGCTGCAAAATAGCACGCTGCTGAGCGGCGGGATTGAGAGGTTGAAGCGCGCTGGGGTGAGCGTGGTGCCGAATGCGAGCCCGCTTGGGATGGGGTTGCTTAGGAGTGCAGGGGTTCCGGTTGGAGGAAAGGGGGACTTTCATCCTGCGCCTGGTGAACTCAGAGCGCGGGTTATGCAGGCGGCGCAGTTTGTGGGGCTGAGAGGAGAGAAGCTTGAGGTTTTGGCTATTAGGTGGGCGTTGGAGAGGTGGGCGAGAGATGCGGCTACTGTGGGTGGGGTGGGCGCGATTGGGATTTCTGTTATGGGCGTTAGTAACTTGGAGGAGTTGGAGGAGACGATGAGGGTTTGGAATAGTGTTTTGGATGGGCTGCCTGTTCCCGGGAGGAAGGTTGAGCAAGTGAAGGCTGAGTGGAGTCTTGAACGGAGGACAGAGGTTGAGGCGTTGGCTGCTGGCATTTGGAACATTTTGGGTGATTTCAAAGATTATTGTTGGGCAAGTCCCGATGAGGGATATGTCAACATCAGGACTGTGAAAGGCGTTGTTGCGGAGATGGCTCCTCTTCCCGAGGTCAAGGAAGACATGTCAAAGAGCAGTAGATTATAGATGCCACATAGAAGGATAGATAGACGGCATTCGGATCGGCGTTCCGGAATTTTCAGGATCTCTTTTTTTGACTGCTAGATGCAGCATCATCAACTCTTTAGACTACTCTTCGTCTTCATTTATCCTCATCCCATCATTTGATATCTCCTGAAACGCCAAAAATATTGCTTCTCGGTGTTTCTCTCGTGCCACCAAAACAGCATAACAAATCTATCGCTTTTTCTTTTGGAAATTTCAATTAAAAGCTTTTCGATATGCAGAAACAAATCCCAAACGCCACGCAGAAGACCCAGTCTTAATTCATCAAGATGAGTGAGTTTATGAATGCCCATTGCCAGTCTTGCGTCGTTCCCGGACAGCCTCAGCCAAGCTCTCTAGGGTCTCAACGGTAGTTTCCCAGTTGATGCATGCATCGGTGATGCTGACACCCTTCTTGAGTCCAGATGGACCCTCAGCAGGTACCTTCTGGTTGCCCTCGTTGATATGTGACTCGATCATGACGCCGATAATCGATCTCTCGCCCGCACGAAGCTGGTCTCCGACGACCTTAGCAACCTTAGGCTGATTGCGGTGGTCTTTGTTTGAGTTTCCTGTTTCTGTTAATAATGTGTTGAGAGAAGAATCTATTTCTGCTCATGACTCACCATGCGAGCAGTCGATCATGATAGCTTGTTTTTCTCCCTTCTTCGTTAGAGTCTCCTTGACGGTCTTGACACTCTCAGCATCGAAGTTTGTGCCCTTGGTACCACCACGGAGGATGACGAAGCCGTGTTCATTGCCACTTGTTTTGGTGATAGCCGCGAGTCCAGTCTTGGTCACGCCCATGAAGTGGTGCTTGGCAGCAGCAGATCCAATGGCATCAATTGCAACTGTCAGGCTCCCATCTGTGCCATTCTTGAAGCCGACTGGGAAAGAGAGGCCGGAGGCAAGTTCTCTGTGTAACTGTGACTCAGTGGTCCGGGCACCGATAGCACCGAGAGAAATGAGGTCCGCGAGGAATTGGGGAGAGATGGTATCCAGCATTTCAGAAGCAATTGGCATGCCGAGCGCAGTTAGGTCGCAGAAGAGTTGACGGCTGATTCGCAGACCCTTGTTGATCTTGAAAGACTCATCGATGTCTGGGTCATTGATCAGTCCCTTCCAACCGACAGTCGTACGAGGCTTTTCGAGGTAGGCACGCATTATAATGCAAATATCGTCAGACAGCTTGTCGGCGAGCTCCTTCAAGCGTCCGCAGTATTCGAGGGCAGTGGCAGGGTCATGAAGGGAACATGGCCCGCACATAACCAGGAGGCGGTCAGACTTTCCCATGATGATCTCAACGGCATCGCGGCGACCTTGGAGAACAGTCTTGAGGGAGGCATGGGTTAGAGGTATTTCGGAGATGAGCAATTCGGGCGCGATCAAGGGATCTTGTGCCAAAACTGTAGGTGGTAGAAGTGTCAGTGTTGTTCTTAAAGTGCTTTTATGAAGCAATCGCGGGGTCATACTGCGAGTATCGTCGGTGACGAGCTTTTCAAGATCAAGAATAGGCATTTTGAGTGTGATGCAAGTGGAATATATGTTTGAGGGTGGAATCTACTTTTTAGTTGCAGAGAGAAAGTAAAATGTACTTTAAAAAAAGGCGAAAGCCGCACAAGGTTGCAATGAGTCAATTATCTGAGTGCTTGTTTGGCGGGGGAAATAAAAAGATTCAAACTCGAACCACCCACCACCGGTGTCGCTCGCTCGCCGTATGCCTCGACACGTGACCTATCTCTTTCCCACCCTCTGTTCTCCGTACTTCCGGGTAATATAGATATGAGATATGCATCCTTCTTTGGATATCAAGTAGGAAGATAGTTAACTTCTACTTGTACGGAAAGTGATATCCCATGCATACATAGTAGTGTTGTCTGAATTCGTGCTTACCTTTTGCCTAGAACTACAATAGCTAGCAGAAAACAATAGGCAAAATCGGTACTGATGTTTTCACAGGCTTAACATCATCCGCTATTGAAAACTGCTGTGCGCAGGATTAATTCAAGTTAAAATATGTAATCAAAGATTGAAGATTGGTGTGGTGTGGATAGAGTTGGCCAACCGGTATTTACCCTCCCCCACCAGTCACATGATCTCTCGTTAACCGCCACCGCCGGCTGGAGCCTCAAGGCAAAGTGGGGCGCCGCCTCCTTCTAGACGGATAACCCCAGATTCCAAAACGTGAAGCAACAGACTGCGGCCACGATGAAGCAAATCTGAAACCCGCCGATAAAAGATTCCCTTCAATGTGATGAACCTGCTCTCCTCCTCGGAATCTCCTTTCGCTGAAGATATAATATCAGGGTTCTTCTGGTATTGAATCAAGCTCAAGCAAGCAACGCATCTTGCTATTAGACTCAACGCCCCAGCCAGCCTCGTCTCCTTCAAGTCAACTTCAGACAGTACGCAATTCACAGCACATCGCCTATCAAATCATAGACTTTATGCAAAACGGAAACATGTTTGCTCACAAATGGGCTTCGTGTCGGAAACGCGCCCGAGAGGATGATGATGAGAGTACCACGCCTGGAGGCTTCAGCGAACACCGGATAGTAAGACTGCTCTGATCATATCACCAAGCAAACATATACTAATGGACTTTAGAAACGTCGAATCGCAGACCTTCCTCATCGACAGTCACCCACTCTCAACCGCCACATCACCCCTCCTTTCACCTACAATACAAACTATACTACAAAGCTAGCCCCGCCGACAATTACCCCCGCTGACTCGGATTCCGAAGAGAAGCCTCGATCTGAAGAACCAAAGTCTTTCTTCTCGCCATTCTCCTCCTCACCAACATATACCCTTACTCAAAGCGGTCCTCCCTCGCCCTACCTCGAGAGTGTGGAAAGCTCTCAGTCGACACATATCTCAGATGCGCCCCTCTACTCCGATGACATGGAAATGTCAGATTCTGTCCACCTTTCACCCGGCCCTTTCCACACCGAACCGCCAATGAGCATTACCGGCCGGATTCCCACACCAATACACTCCTCATTCGCGCCCTTCATTCGCGCTGAAAAAGCATCCATCCACCACGATGTCGACTTTGCAGATGACGAGGCTATAGTAGACAAATTTAGGCGGGCTCGACGATTGCCAAGTCCCATTAGTGAAGGAGAGACGAGCCCGAGCGTGATTGTGGATGGTCTAGGAGACATGCAGATGGAAGTCGATGAAACGTCACAAACCGAGAAGGAGACGCCTACGAAAAAAGGTCACACACGGTCGAAGCATAGCCTGAGGAATTGGCATGGTTCCGGGGGAGATCTAAGTGTTACTACTGGCGCAAAGAGAAGCTTCAGCATGGGCTATAGAGCTGATTGTGAGAAGTGTCGGATGAAGGTTCCTGGTCACTTTAGTCACATCATTACTGTGGATTAATGTGCCCTAAGGAGAACGGTGGACAGAAGAAGCGGACTGGATTTTCATGTTTCAGGTCGAGCCGGACATTACCTCTCGATCGTTATAGCGCCCCTTTCATGTCTGGAACGAGAATATCTCGCAGCGGTTTAGCAAGCACGGCGTCGGGGAATTACAAATTATGGGGTGCTGGGGAATCTGATTTCTTTAAGATAGCTTTTATTGCTTAATGGGTAAACCATAATGCACAAGGGTAGGGACATAGGAGTTGCCGAATGCGTGCAATTCTTATTTTGTACAATATACCCTATTCTCTTACGAACAATCCTGCCATACCCATACCAGTGCCAATACACATACTCACAACACCAGTCTGTAGACCCTGTCTCTCCATCTCTGGCAGCAAGCCTGCTAACATCCTCGCACCTGTAGCTCCAAGAGGATGGCCGAGAGCAATAGCACCACCCTTAGGGTTCACCCGGTCCTCCTCCATTGCCTTCTCTAGGCCCAGCTGTCTCAAGCAATAGATAGCCTGACTAGCAAATGCCTCATTGATCTCCCAAAGCCCCACGTCTTCTGTCTTCAAGCCCGTATATTCCAATAACTTCGGAATAGCAAGCGCAGGCCCAATGCCCATCTCATCAGGCCTACACCCCGCAACCTGCGTCCCCGCCCACTTGCCAATAATCGAACTCGAAAGCCCGAGCTCAGTCGCCGTACTCCGTCTCATCAACAGCGTCGCCGCCGCCCCATCCGAAATCTGCGACGAGTTCCCCGCCGTCGACGTCCCACTCTCCTTGAACGCAGCCTTCAGCTTCCCCATCCCCTCCACGCTAGCATTCGTCCGAATCCCATCATCCCTAGTAACAGTAACATCCTGCACTTCCCCCACCTTCTCCCCTTTCTTATCAACCTCCTGATACCGTGTCTGCACCGGCACGATCTCCTTATCGAACAGTCCATCCGCTTGTGCTTTCGCGGCCCGCTGATGCGACTGTACTGCAAACGCATCTTGGTCTGCACGACTGACGCCGTAGCGCTCAGCTACGTTCTCGGACGTCAGGCCCATGGGCATAATGCAATCCCTCGCGTCCTTCACGCTGCTATCCACCAGCTCGGGCCACAAGACCGTAGGAATAGCTCTCGAGCCATAATTCCGCGTCATGCTCTCCATGCCACCGCCAATCCCGACATCGATCATGCCCGTGGCAATCTGATGCGCCACATTCGTGATCGCGCTCAGACTCGAGCTGCACGCCCTGTTGACGGTGTAGAACGACGTGGTGGTCGGGATGCCGACGTGGTTCATGGCCATGCGGCCTGCCTTTGAGCCGCCGAGCTCCGAGAGCACGACGCCGATGCCGACATCGTTGATGAGGGCTGGGTCGAGGTTGGGGTTTGCGGCGAGCGTGGCGCGGAGGACGGTCGCGAGGAGCTCTTCGGGGTAGGCGTCTTTGAGGTGGCCTTTGTAGGAGCGTGTTATGGGGGTGCGGAGGGAGGAGAGGATTACGATGTCCGTGGGTGCTTTTTGGAGGATTGAGCTGAGGCCTTTGCGGATTGGGCCTGACATCTTGAGGGGATAGGGGAAGAGGGGGAGCTTCTGGAGTGGGGAATTGAAATGTATGAGAGCTTTCGTTTTGGAGGTGAAGGAAAAGGGGAGAGACTAAAGGCTGTACAAAATTAACTTTTCAGCTGAAGTCGAAATATATAGGAACAAGAAAGGAAAAGGAAAAGCTGGAGAAGGCATGAAACCAAATATCGTCTTTAAGCTTTTCCTGACCGTAGCATAGCTCCGGCAGCTCTCCTCGGGAAGAAGCATGCGGGGGAAAGTCAGCCAATAGCAGCCCTGCAGGATAAACACTCATCCGTCATCTGTCTCGATTCGGAAGTGTCAGCCTCGAATTGTTTTGTTGCACTTCGCATTTTGGTCGCCCTTTTTATCCCCAGAAAGTCACGGGAGCTAAATAAATAGTGGGGAGATAGATGTGAAAAAGAGGCATTGTTGGAGGAGGAATGAAGAGAAAAGATTGTGATATCTAAATGGACGATTTCCTCCAAGCAGAGAAGAGAGTTAGCCAAGACAAATATATAAATAATGGATTGAGCAGGAATCCAGCTTGGATTTGCGCAAGCTGGAGTGCGTTTCGGGCATCTGGACAGGCAAAGATGATACGATTGTGACGATACGGCAGTGTTTAAGATAGGCTTTGTGTTGGAGAAGCTATGGGGGGTTTTCGTAGGAGTGTAAAAGATTCTACTACATACAGTAAGTGTTGAGGCAGAAGTGTTCAATATTCCAGGTTATCTCCGCTCACTTCTCGTCCCATGCAACAGTACTGTACCTAGGTCGATACTACCACGCCAAGTAGTTTCTCTCTCTCTTTCTCTATCTCCCAAGTCACAACAACTAATCCTCATTACAAGTAGAGATGCAAAAGTCTTATCAACAGAGGTCACCCACATTCCCATCCAGCTTCTTGCATCCTCACCGAGTTCCAGAAACGGTCCAGAAAACTAGGAATAGCTTCGGAGGGTCATCTTCCAGCCATTAAAGGCATGCCTTCAAGTCTGGTTCTAATTCTTACAATAAACATATCATGCATCCTCTCCCTTTTTCCACGAATGGGATGTTCCCCGTTTATTGCAATTTGCCAGTGATGCATGCAGAAGACTTTGGCGAACGGGATTTACCCGTTCAGGTCCAGATCTGATCGGATAGCGGTGGATTTAGGGAAGGTTACTCAATACAATGTGTTTAAACGGCTGCCCCATGATGTTCTGAGCGAAGTCTTTAATAAGGCGCGGACTTGTGAAAGGTGCAATACGGTTCATGTAAAGGTTGTGATACCTCGGAGGCATGACAGATGATTACTTGCAGATATCAAGTATTGCCTATAGCCAGCTTGCTACATTTGGCTTTCCGCATCAGTGTAAGAGATTACAAGACATGATCTATACATATTCACGAGCCGCGTCTGTGTTTGCGCCAATCACTGGCGCGTCTAGGCCACGACCGGACACTTTCACTATCTGCTTCGCCATTCATCGCGGGATATCTTCACGTATCTGCTATTTTTGATTCCTTGGCCATAAGATGAATGAGGAATGATGGAAAGTGTCTCTCCGTGCGAAGTGCAACAAGAATCCTTTTCGAGTACTCTGCTTGACGGGCTAGTATCACTCACTGCAGAGATCCTCCAGAAAGGCAAGCATCTTCCGCTGCAGCTTCACCAACTCAGCTTCATCGATCATCCCGGTCTCGTCTTTGCTTGCTCCGCTCTCTACCTCTTTCCTGGCTGGTTTCACAAGGTCCCCTTTCGTTCCGAAGAAAGGCACACCAAAGCCTCTGAGTCTGGTGCTCATTTCTCTCACCATCTGCATCTGCGCCCTGTGGACTTTCATGTCGAAAGTTTGGAGTTCTTTTGCTAGCTCCTCTGGGGTGTTGTTGGAAGGTGCAGTCGAGATAGCTCCGCCAACAGCCTTCCTATATTTTCATTAATACTTCCATCAACCACTCTATAGTAAAGACAACTTACAAGACCTCCTCCAGCTTCTTCTGACCTTCCTCCCGTCCCTTCTGCTTTTCAATCAGAGCTTTGCGACCATTAAACCATTGCTCTTCATGCTCATGCTGAACTTTTATCATCTGAGTGACGGTCAGTTATCAAGATCATTGAATATGGGACATAAAACAAACTCGACGGATCTCATTGATGATATGGTCATGCTTAGCGACCGTCTTCATGACACAGCGCAGTCCAGCCGACCACTCGATAATAGAAGCTGGTTCAATAATGTTTGGTGGAGCATTGACGGTTGCCGAAGATTTAGGACCCTGAGAAGCTATATCTAGCTGTTGCTGCCATGCTTGCTGGTATGCATTAGATGGTTGTTGGACTTGAGATTTCGCGGCAGATTGAGGTTGAGGTTGAGGCTGAGGCTTAGATTGCTGCTGAGGTTGCTGCGGCTGATTTTGAGAATTGAGATCGGCTAGAGTCTTGAGAATTGATGCCAGATCTGGCGTTTGTTGACCGTTGGACGACATTGCTTAATGAAAATGGTCTTGACTTCAAGAGTTAATGTTGCAGCTTCAAGTCTCTAGGATTTCATCCTTTGAAATGAGAAGGAACTTGCAACGCTATTTACGTCATAAAATCTAAGCTGCCATGCACAAAATATTTATTCAATAATAATTATTGAATATGTAGTCAATTTGTTTGCTGAAGACGAAAGAAGTTGTTGGGTTTCACGGCAAACAGCCGGATATTTCCGCGCCGCTAAAAATCTCCAAGCATCATCTCAAAAAATCGCCTGACATTGTAACCCCGTCTGCAAATGTAAATACAGCTACCACCACCGATCCTCCTCATATCCTCCCTCAGTGCCAATCCCACTGGGTAACCCCAATATGCCGAAATCCGCGACAGATGCGACGCGATTCACATCGACAACGCCGCACGCCTCCGCCAAACCTCCACCCTCAAGGCCCCAAAGGAAAGGAACCCCAGGCCCAGCGGGCGAGACGCCACAAGAAAAGGTTGCGAGGTTAAGAGCTGCTGCGGATCGAGCTCGCAATGCACAGGTCACGACAATGGATAGGTTGTTGGTGAGGGGACGGGTGTGGGCAGACCGGGCTCATAAGTTTACGGCTTTGAGTTTGATTGGAGCTACTTGTACGTCTTCCCTCCTCCCAATCTCTTAGATATTGTCCGTATGAGGATTTTGAGTATGGAAGAAACTAATTGATACCCAACAGTCATCGCAGGAGGCGTAACAGTCTACGCTCTAGGAGACATGATGGTGTACAACCGCAAAAAACGAGCCGAGTTCTTCGCAGAGCAGAAAGCTCAACACGCCTCTGCTATCGAGAATGCTCGGCGGAAAATAAAGACTGGTAGTGCCACTGAGGAGGATATCCGGTTCTTAGAGTTGGAGGATGCTCATGCCGCAGAGGTCGAGGCCAAGGCGAGAGCGAAGGCCGAGAAGAAAGAGAACTCGATTTCTAATAAGGTCAAGCAGTTTTTGTTCTCCGGGCTTAAAAAAGAAGAGGGTGGCGATGAGGTGGGAACTGGTCAAAATCGATTAGGTTATGAGGGGCTGAGTGAGGAGGACGATGTTATGGGGGAGCGGGAGAGTGATATCGTACGTGCGATTGAGGAGAAGAAGATGGGGACTGCGGATAAAGCGAAACATGCATTTGAGAATGAAAAGGAAAGGCAGAGGAGTGGAGGGCCATTGGACCGGATAGGGGCCGCGCCAAATACGAGTAAGGATGAGCAGCCAAAGCCGAATGGTTGGTTCTCTTGGATGACTGGAAGGTGATGTATGAAGGTGGTGTACATATGGATGTAAGAATGTATTATACGGGAAGAGGATTAGATGTTTGAGATGGGCGATGATATTGTTAATACCTCCCTGTCCTGTACAAAGCGGAGCTCTTCAATCTATCCATCCTCTCTTCTCATCTATCCACTTCTCGACCTTCTTTTCCTCTGTCTTCCCTTTTCCCGTTTCCTCAGTCCTCTTCCTAACCGTTCGACTCCCGCCAAACCTAAACCACCCAGCAAGACCCCGCTCCCCAGCCTGCTTCTCACGCCATATCGACTCCAACTCCTCTTCTCTCCAGCCCTTCATCGCCACCTTCCTCTCTTCAAACAATTTCTGCCTGGCTTTCTCCTGCTTCTCAATCTCTGCGATCTTCTTCTGCAACTCTTGCTCCAGCTTAAAGCTCTCTTTCTTTATGTCGTGTCGAAGGCTTGGACGCTCTAGCGCCAGAAAGGTCTTCCGGCCATCATTGAAACCCTGCAAGTACTCTGAACTCGGCCCAGTGCCGGTTTGCTCAGGTTGAGATGTCGTCTCGGTAGTGTGGGAATTGGCAATTTGATGGGTTTGTGGAAAGATATGGGGGAAGTGTTTGGTGCTGCTGCCTAGGAAGTAGAAAATATAGGCTACGAGCAGGAAACAGATGGCTATGCCGAGATTCTGGGAAGAGGTTTCGACATGCGATGCCATACCAACATTATGTTCTGATACCCGACGTTTCAGAAGACGTGAAGCATTTGTTAGAAAAGGGCAGCTGTAACGGCTCTTATAGCCTCATTCAGCTGGAATGTCGTGAGGCTGCAGTAAGGCTGTGTGTGTCACCACCATAACTTTTGAATTCAGCCCGTTCTAAGGTGAGGCTCTTTCTAGCCTTATACTTATTACTTGTAGGCTTTCCCAAAGGACGATTCGATTAATTGGTGGGCGTTTTAGCTTCAAGCATCCATTGCCAATAGCGTACTCGTAGACTCAGCCAGAGCTCAATTCGACACGGAGTTTGCCAATTGATCAGATAAAACTCACCCTCTTCCAATACACCACAAACAGCGTTGATATCTAAGGACTAGGTAAATATATAAATAAGTACTCATAAGATTTCAAGGAGTTTAGTAAGGATCGATGAAATCAAGATGTGGGGTCGTTGCCAAGAAGAGCCCGGCTTTCCAGTATAATTTCAGGGGCTTTCCCCAGTGCCCACCGGTGATAGTCGGCATCCCTTATTTATTCTTTACTCGCTCCGGGGAGCTAATTCATCTGCCTGCCACATTCACAACCAATGGAAATGTCCAAATGGCGGGCCAAACAGCCAACCTCAGAATGGTTCCTGATGGAGAAGCTCATCCCGCTTTTCTGGCCTCTAAGCGTGCGCCACTTTCTCATGTCAATGCATCAAATGCCTGTCTCAATGATGTCAGGCACAACATCTTGATTGTCGCCGTCGCGAGCTGCAGCAGTAAAGCGCTCCTCCTTCCTTCATAGTAAGGTGCTGTGAGAAGACTTTGTTTCCCATTTCTTGCGTATTATTTCGTGTTGAACAACTTGTACCCTCCTGGATCAAATGAATTGAGAATATATCCTCTTATCAACGGTTGCGCCTTGTATTTATCACTGTTTTCTCCTTTCACACCACTATGGCTTCATTTGCACGCGACATTCCAGACCGAGGCAGAGCAGGCAGGCCCAGCTTCACTTCCAACAAAACCTCGGATCGATTGCGGGAATGCGAACGGCGATGTTCGACGCCCTCGAAGATAAAACCTCACAGGCGGTCCATTTTCAAGGAAGAAGGACTCGATGACTTGCATTGCTCCGTTCATCCTTCCCATTCCAATAACGCGACGAACAATTCGACTCCTCCGCCTACGATTACGAGGCCGGGTACCCCGACAACATTCGATGAGATCTTGGGCAATGACGAAGAGAAAGAAAACTCAGAGTCGAGGGCGAGGAGGGAAAACCCGTCATTGTTTTCGAAGATGGTGAAGGGGCCGAGACCAGTTATTAAGAGTTCTGCAACAGCCCCACCAGGCTCATTTTCCTCGGTGCCCAGAATGGCATTGATTGCATTCTTGATTGCCGTGGTAGTGCCCGGGTTTCGGTATAGCAGTGGCATTATGAGCGGTGTGGATGCGGGTGTGATACCAGAAGGCATTCTGGTCGACAATGGAAGCATGCTAGAAGGAAGAGCCAATAGTCCGACTGATATCTGTACGAGATGGGCTCACCAGGGTAATGCAGTCCATTCGGTTTAGTAACGAAAATGCTAACAAAAAATAGCGGCAAACGTCAACGGAACGTTATATATTTATGGTGGAAATGCAAAGACATCAAGCTCCCAAACTTCCAATACCTGGAGTAAGTCTTGAAGATACCTCAATTGTGTTAGCACTTAATTGATCGCATTCTAGACAACAATTTCCTCTCGCTTGACCTTACAAAGTCGTGGAAGGTGGCTTCTCCAGCATTAACAGGTCTTCCACAACCTTCGGGTCCACCTGCAGTGGCTCTAGGCGCACTATGGCATTCTTACAACTCATTATTCGTCTACGGCGGCATGTTTTCGGATAGTCCTGTGGTTGATCCGCTCGCTGTATCTACGTGGGAGTACAACCTCGAATCCTCGCAATGGATAGAACATACAAATCCGCAAACCTCCTCAGGGAACTACTCCGATGGGGGGAATCAACCGGTTCAGAGAGCAGCTGAAGGGGCTGGACTTAGTGTTCCAGAGCTGGGAAGAAGCTGGTACTTTGGCGGGCATCAAGATAGTCATACCACTCAGGGTTGGACAACCGAGGTTTGGAGGATATACTTGAAGAGCTTTCTCGAGTTCACTCACCCTGGATATGCCAATACTGGTGTAACTTCACTGGGTAGCTCGACTGCTGCAGGTTCAGATGGAGTTTATCGGAATATCACTGAAGGTGGTGTTCAGGCAGATGATGGCTTTACTGAGCGAGCAGATGGCGTTCTGGTATACGTTCCTGGCTGGGGTGATGAGGGTATTATTCTTGGTTTGGCAGGAGGCACAAACACGACTTTCGTAAGTTTGTTACCTTGAAAAGCTATATCACGCTAATCGTTCCAGACGGAAATGAATATCATCGATATATACGATGTCGCGAATTCCACTTGGTATAAGCAATCCACTTCAGGTCCTAGCCCTCAAATTCGCGTCGATCCTTGTGCAGCGGTAGCAGCTGCGCCTGACGGAACGAGCTTCAATGTCTATCTTTACGGGGGACAAAATCTCATACCCGCCGATAATCAGACACAATTCTCTGATATGTGGATCCTTACCATCCCATCATTCACATGGGTCCAAGTTGATATGAATGGTCAGTCAGAGCCTCCTGCCCGAGCAGGTCATACATGCACAATGCGAGATGGTCAGATAGTGGTAGTGGGGGGCTATGTAGGAACAGACATATCTTGCGATTCTCCAGGGATCTATGTCTTCAACGCTTCCTCTCTACAGTGGAGTAATGGCTTCACAGCTCTCGCTTCATCCGGTAGCGAATCCGAAACCCAGCAAGCTCAAGATTCCTCTGTCCTTCAAGACTCAGTAGGCTACGAAGTACCAGGCCTTGTGCAATCCATCATCGGAGGGTCTTCACAGGGAGGCGCCACGGCAACTTCCCCAGCAGCCGGCTCCGCAACCGCTGGTCCTATAGCTACAGGAAAGCCACCTAGTTTCACAGTCACAAAGTCTGGCTCAACAGTTGTCCAAACATCCAATCCAACAGGAACCAGCGCATCAGGCGGGGCCGGACAATCATCCACAGCCAAGAAATCAGGACCAAACGTCGGAGCAATCGCAGCCGGAACAATAGCAGCAGCACTGGCAGTCTTAGCCGGCTACCTAGCATTCTGTACCTGGCTCTACAGGCGACAACTAAACCTGTACAAGAACCACGTCGCCATGGCCCAACGAACAGCATTTAACAACAGTCCCGAAGGCGTTGCCTGGACTGGCAGAAGTAGCGAGAAAGCAGCAGGAGTAGGGCCTGGTGCAGTGCTGGGACCTTTCGGCACATCCGTCGGTGGATCAGGAAGTGCAGGCCGGCCTTCGAATGTCGAGAGTGGCGGATCCGGACTCACTTATCCGACCCCGTATTCAGGCGCCAGTGGAACACCGGTGTCGTCTCTCCCGACGCCGGAAGATTATTCCCGTACGGGTGGATATGGTGGTGGGAGTATGTCAGGCGGTGGTGTTGCAGGGAAGGGATATGGACGACTTAGTGAAGAGGGCTCGGAATACCTTGGTGCTGGTGCCGGGTTGGGACGCACGCTGGGGAGTCGGCATAGCGGGAGCTCAGCGCATTCGTCAGCGGCGGACTTATTAGGCGGGCAGGAGCCGAGTTTCTTTGCTGTGGTGATGAATCCTAGGAGGACGTTAAGGGTTATGAATTCGGATTAGGTAGTCTTTTGGATGGTTGGAATATGTCTTTGGAGTAATGATGGGCCGGGTGGGGATTTGGTCGGAAGGTTTGGTTAGAAAGCGATACCCTTTTGCGACAAAATTTCAGCAACAATATGTTACATGTGTACTATATACGAAATTTATGGAAGAAAGGGAAATTTACAAAAGTTAATTGGGATGTTTCGGTATTTTACATGACCTGAGCAAAGCACTCGCACTGGATATTCTCAACAGCCAATCAACATCATGCAGAAGTACTTGTCCGGATCGAGCCACATTGGTGCCCGCTAGCTCTTTCCGCCTACATACCTAGGTACATAACTCAAACTTGACTACACCTTTTCATTTTCATATACGATTCCATGCCGACAGATCTTGAGAAGTCTCCAGATGTGTAAATATGACAGCTCAGGTGAAGCTCTTCAGCCACCATGCAAGGGCCATGCATGAGCAGGGGATGCTGCTGTTTGCTTCATTTCTCATCTTTCTTTTGTCCTACTCTAATCTAAAGATGGCTCCTGGTCATCACCCCAGATTCACACCCTCCCAGACCACTTCTATTTTCTCTTCCCAACTGCGAGTAGACAGCGACCCTCACAATGTACGGGCTTGCTCGAATGTCACTCCGAAGTGCGTGGCCAGCGCGTGCCGCACTCGTTCAAAGCAGACTTGCGAAACCCCCGCGCGTCTCCGTCTGGAGCAATTCTACTTTCATCCTCAGACCTCCATTCAACGACAGCGCCTCACCAGGTCCAAAAGCGACGCGGTACCTCACCCCCGAATTACAACAAAGCAGCGCTCTATTCCATCCAATGACGGTAGATTACCGCGGCCAGCAGGTAGAGCTTTAGATTATGCGCAAATCTCGGCTTCAATTCTCAGTAGAATTGCAAATGTGCGTCGCACGCTGGCTCCGGTTCGAAGTGCGATTTATTATGTTGGAACCTGGTTGGGGCCAGGCATTATATGCGTCCTTGTTCTGCTCATTCTTGGGTCATGGGTGTTCTATGTCCTTCACACCGGCAGAGTTCCTATCACGAACCGGAAGCAGTTTCTGCTATATAATGGGGAGTATGATGAAGAGGTTGGGAATTTCGCAGTGAGCAAGGAATTAACGGAGGTAACAAACCCAAGTCCCAACGATAATTTTGATCGCTTTGATCGCCTCTTGGTCTCATTTGTACAGAGACTGCCGAGATCAAACACTGGTCTAATACAAAGATGACTTGTACAGTCCCTCCTGTCTCTTCAGAACTTTCTAACGTGTCGTTCTCATAACAGACGGTTAGGACATCATCGCGTCTGAGGACTGATGACCCCGTTACAGAAGGAGTGCGAGAGATACAAAAAATTTGTTGCACTCAGCTTTGGCAAAAGACCTGAACCTCAAGCTTTACATTTTCAACGACTTCGGTGAGCATATTTATCATTATAGAGTTTCTTAATCGCTGACCAAAGTACGAGATAAGCCAAATGCCTATGCATGGCCCGGTATGGGTGGCGGGAGGATCTTCATTGACACTGGATATATAGCACTTTGTAAAACCGCAGACGAGGTTGCTGGTGTCCTTGCCCACGAGATAGGGCATATCCTTGCTCGCCACGTCTCCGAAAGACATAGTGCGAAAGCCGCTGCTTTTTACATCGCAAAAAGATTCGGCTTTAATGGATCACTAGGAGAAGATCGCCAGACCCTAAGAATGCAGGAAGCAGAAGCAGACCATATGGGATTGATTATAATGGCAGACGCAGGTTTTGGTAAGTCAAGTTCTCGGGGAAATGATTTGCTCATTCAAATGGCTATACCCCAGGTTGGTCATGATTCCAAGTGATACTGACTCCGCGCTCAGACCCCCATGCACGTATAAACCTCCTCAGGCGACAAGCGGCCAAAGTAGCCGATAAGAATCATGGAGAACCGACTCCAGAATTTCTGCGCACGCATCCCTCAGTAAGTTTCCCTCTGGTCGCCTTGCATCTCCGCGTACAATCACTTTGAGCATTCTTGACCTAATAATCAAAAGGAGGAGAATCGATTGAAGCAAGCGCTTTCTCTACTTGAAGAAGCAAATGTTCTCTATGAAAAGAGAGTAAACGCAGGAGGCGTCCCCAACATTCAAAAATGGGAAGCTTGTCAAGCTAAAGTCGAGATTTGGCGCAGATTGTCCGAACCCCAGTCCTTGTCTAAACTTCTGACACTCTTGAATAAGCGGGTGGAACTCATAAATTCGCGGACGGCGAGGATAGATGTTAACTTTATGAAGCTTATGGAAAGCTTATGGAAAAGATAGAGGAAGTTAGTAAAAGAAGGAAACAACAAGAGGAAAAGGAAAAGAGAGAGAGAGAAACTATTGAGGAAGATAGAATAAAGCGGTGGTGAAAAAAATGATTGAAGCCATACATGTTGTTGAAGGTACGTCCCCTTTCCTTTGCTTTCTTTTCGCTTTCGTCGCTTTCCCCCCTTTGTTAAACTTCAACTCGTACGTAGTGAAGAGAGCAAAATACACCTTACGATCGAGGCATCAACTCGAGACGTTCGGTTTTCTCAGACAGTTCGAGATATTCGAATAGAGCGTGCGAATAAGGACTTCTAGAAGACTGGTTGAGAGAGGGGTTTCCGCCGCTTTCGTATCTGAACCATATGTGCTCGTCTCTGTTTTCACTGCTCACTCAACTTCGAGATTCGCCTATGAGTATGCTTCATTCCTGGGTTGTATTGCTAACCTCGACTAGACGCAAAAGCCGTTGTAGAGAAGCTCGGGGCGAGCAAGCAAGGCTACAAAAAAGTTCAAACTTTGAAGACAAAGAATTGATCCATCTCTGGGATTTTAATATTAGTACAGACGGAGTTCTTCCCTCGCTGTTTAATGGATTTCGGTGTGCTCTATGAGGGCTTCAGAAGAGGCAAATATATGCTATGTTTCGCAGTTTTGCTCGCCAGACACACCGCGACTCTCGGTGCATGTACGGAGTAGTGACGTTTTGAAGAGCTTTTACTCCAGTAGAGACCAATGCACAAGAGAGCAGGCCTTCGGTTCTCTCCAGAGCTGTTTAGACAACCACCAATCCAGACATCGGGTTGGTGATGCATTGATGGTCGGGAATTGACAGTGTCCATTCTTGGCCAGCAAATATCAACGGCCAGCCTGGCTGGGCTAGGCTGGTTACGAGAAATTCCAGCCCTGTTCCACCATCCGATAATGACGGAGACTTAATGCGGCTGTTATACCCTCTTCTAGCGCGAGGGGCAAACTTGGCTTCATCTCCACCAGCTCCTTTCCCAATGGGCAAGGCATCCCTGCTCGAAAAAGCAAGATCGGCACTCTACATTGCAAACAGAGCTAGAGCCCCGTCCGGTCCCTGCGTGCATGAATTTGAAGACGGAGGAAATGCTGTTTAAATCGAGTTATGAAAACCCGGTTACCCCGTTCTGACTTGAAGGGGCTGAGTCGTTGGGATAAACAGGGCAAGATGCCTGATTAAATTACTCGGGTATCGGACATCAAAACCGGGGGCGCTTTCTTAATGATCCCCCCGCCGATGACAGTCGGTGTTTACGGCACGGCCTCACCCCACCAGAAGCTAGTCAATTCTGAACCTTCTTATTCTGCTTCTTCGAGTAGCAACTTCTTGTGAGAAGGATGCAAAATACTGTAGCAGTTATGGAGCACCAGTGCTTGTGTAGTTCGTATCTTCCAGCGCTATTAAGAGCACCTCAATTGAGTAACGTGAAGTCTTTCGTTGTTGTACCGAAGTATCTCCTTAGCCCTATGTATCAGTCTTGGAAGACTTCTGGAACAAGTTGTCGTCCCTGCATCTCATTAGCAGAAGCGAGAACAAGATTTGACCCATAGCAGAATCTTCCCCAGCGAATCAGAATTGCTTTCTGCGTTTTACTTCGTGTGGAGTACTGCTAACTGCCGTTAGTCCGTCGTAAAATTACTACAGCGGTGGTCCCGGCGCCAAATATCGGGGACGGGATGAACCCTGTATGGATTTACTCCATGTTCTTGCTAGCAAGCGAGGTGCAATGATGCTGATCTCCCCCTTTCATGCATTTCTTTCATCCTGGAATAGCTGAGCCCTGCGGTAAGTGGCGATCGTGTTACAAGGTATTAGATTAGTACGGAGTATGTCAGGAACGATCGGGCTGAAGGCTAACGGTCTTTCGTCCTGTCCCGAGTTAGGGCATCGTCTATAGTTTCGCATATGCCACCAGGGGGTTTTGATCGACACTTCATCTTGCAGGAACAGGTTCATCTATTCATATCATACGTTGAAAGTTTATCTGGAGCCTCTAAAGTCTATCTTCTACCCCCGCCAGATGACGACACGGGAGACCAAGAGAGCTGAAGAAAGGTTAGTTCCTTGGAAGCATTCGGCGGAGATGATGTTGATGGGGGTAGCTCCGCTGAAATGCCCCCAAAAAACAAGATAAGAGTGGAGTTGGTAGAATTGGAAAATCTATAAAGTAGACTGGAATATCCTCTCAAGGACTTTCTCATCAATATCAGCTTCATCAATCAGTCCTCACTTCACACACTTCAACCACAATCATCATCTACCAATCCTTCCAACAACAAACTCAACCGCCAACATGAGAACTTCATTCGTCACCCTTTTCGGCCTCGCTGCCAGCGTCGCTGCTGTTCCTGCCATGCTCGGGGCGCGTCAAACAACCGTCTGCTCTTCCGGAACTGCTCAATGCTGCTCTGTGGACGTCCTTGGTGTTGCAGACCTCGACTGCGCCAACCGTTAGTCTCACATTGATTCCATGCAACAAACACATGCTAATGAACCTTTGTACAGCACCTAGTGTTCCAACCAACGGCACCGAGTTCCAAACCATCTGTGCCGCCGAGGGCCAGATCGATATGTGCTGTATTCTCCCTATTGTAAGCTAGACTTTCTCTCTTGCTGTATATCCTTTTTGGCTTGGATACTAACACATCGCCAGCTTGACCAAGGAATCATCTGCTCAACCCCAATTGGAGGCTAGATACTTCATCTGAGCAGATACGCTGCGAGGGATCTGGAAGGCTCTGAATATATAATATGACGGTCCTTGTCTCCCCTCGAATGTATGATCCTCTAGACTGTATATTACCGTGTATGTTTCCTTGGTGGTTAAGGGGAGTTGGTCGGGGGACAGGAAAATTAGGCAACATAGTTAGTAGTGTATAGTTGTAATATCATTTGATATTGAATTGCTTTCAAGTCGTGTTACACCATTTTTGTCGAGAGTCAGTACCTTTGCGTGAAGATATGACAAGAAATATTACCAAGTTCCAGCTCTAAAGCTAAACGCATTTCATTTCTATTCAAAATCTCTTTATAGAAACCACCCGATCTTTTCAACCAACTAACCATTAGCTCAAGTGCACGCTGATGTACTATACATGGTTTAGAATCCGTGTATAGTTGGCGTCACTCAAAGCCCGCAAAAAAGTCCCCCTTTTACGCATTAAAAATAACTATAATAACACTATTATTAAATTAATCGTTCTAATCTAATAAATAGAGAAGAGCTTTATAAATAATATACACTTTTCTAATATTAATTATATTAGGTGGCGCAAAAGTTATATTTATAGGAAAAGTGGGTCTGACCCGTATAGGTTTAAAATCTCATAGCAAAATTACTAATAGTTTGCTAACAAATCAGGTTATATAACTAGAAAGTCCCGTATATCCCCCCACTAGCGCTTTAATAGCACCTTAGAACCTTGAATTAAATATAATAACACCCTAAAATAATAGCTAGAATACGCGTAGATAGGAAAGTATATATTATATATAAGATTACCCTTTTATAGCTTTCTACTACCTTTTCTGCTACCTCTATAAAGCTAATTTGACCTCTATAGATCGCGGTTATATATATATGCTAGCTGAAAAATAACTCCTCCCTTAACGTGAAGTCTAATATTAGCTTATAATAATAGATACTATAGTGGCTTATATTAGAATAGGAATAGCTCTTTATTCTAGTAAAAAAGAGGACCTAGTCTTTAGGGGTTAGCTAAAGAAAACAACTCTAAAATAGACTAAAATCCAAGTATATTTAGAGGTAGGAGAATG
>QGMF01000365.1:0-36171 GCA_007821475.1 Lachnellula arida | reverse complement strand
ACAATTGGTTTAGAAGAGGGAAAGAGTGATCTAAACCTCTTTATTAGGCAAGGCGTCTTTATGCTGCTCTATATTAATAATATATTTATTATTAGTCTAAAGTCTAAAGTTAAGGTAGTTAAGAAAGATATTAAAGAGAAGTAGCAATCTAAGACTTTAGGCCCTATTAATACATTTATAAGACTATAGATTAAGCGTAATTAATAGAAGCGGTCTCTTTAAATATACTAGGAATTCTATACTATAAAGTTGCTCTAGTGTCTAAAAATAGATATAGCAAATCCTAGACCTCTCCCTCTCCTTATAGTAATAATACTATATCTAGCAGAGAGTAATAATCCCTAGAAATTGCTTTAGGATAAAGAAGCTAGTCTCTATAAATAGATTATTAGCTTAGTTATATACCTCTCAAATTATACTTGACCTAATATTATATATACTATAGGATAGCTCGCTTATTTTATATTAAAACCTAACACTTATTACCTTAAAATATTAAAGCATCTACTATAATATCTATAAGGCTCTAAATTGCTAGGAATAATATATAATAGGTTAAAGCTTAGCAATTAGTAGTTAGTCTAGTCTAACGCAACTTAGAGGATAGAGAATAATAAGAGGTTATTTTAGGGTTATATAATTATCTAGTTTAGAGGTACTATTACTTAGGCAGCAAATAGATAGAAAAGCATAGCTTTCATTCAGTCTAGCCACAAGAGCCATCATCTGTATGGGACGAGAGCAACATCTCTAATCGCAATATGCTCGTCCATTACCTACTACAGCATCCATCCCAGCCAGTGAGATCATTATCTATATACATTTGCCTCGGTGGATGGCCGCACGTCGTGCTCCCCCGAAATATAGATACCATCGGAGTCATCATTGGTGGCAGCCTTTAAGAAGCCTCCGATGCCCCTGCGCAAATTCAACCTCTCAATCTCACGGTTCTCTTCATCGACGTCCAAGGGTTGTCCCACGCCCTTGCAGTATCTTTCGAAAACACGAGTTGTCGGAAAGCGTTCGAGTTGCGGGTCCCTCCTAAGATCCCGAATGATACAAGCATTGATGACGCGGACAACTTCATCGAAAGTTGGCCTGGGGTTGTTACCTTTGCGTGACGCAGACCGAACAGCTCTATGAAAGCCCTTGCCTTCAGAAGACCGCGAGTCGAGCCAAGACCGTGCTTTAGGAAATGTCCATTGCTCAAGAATGTCATGACGAAGGCAGGCTATTTCTTGAACATCAGTAGCAGTATTCGCCGGGATTGTTGAACCAGATGATTGTGAAGGACCAGTGTTATGATGGTGATCTTCTTTTCGGCGTTTCGACTGATGTTCATCAAAACTCTCACACCCTCTTCGTCTTTTCGGTAACACCGGCCTTCCTGCTACCGGTACACTATTTTTCACACTGTCCTTGGAATGAGGCATGTCATTCGTCTTCCATGTCGTAGTCTGCATCGGTGCTCGAGCTGCCACATCTTGCAGGTTGCGGTCGTTATCCTGGTCGGCTGCACTTTTCGCATAATGAAACATCTGTAGAATCTTGTTAGGGACTACTAGACTGATCACTGCGAATAAGACATAGATATGAACGTACTTTTTCTTGACCTTGAACTTGCCCCCTTGATAGTTGCTCCGCACGCGTGGTGGAAGTACTGCCTTGTCGACAGGCCTGCATCATATTGTCCAAATATCTCATAGCCTTCCGCTGGGCTTGTTCTTCCAATTCACCTTTCAATCCCATAAGTTCCTCCGTTGTTTCAGAACTTCTCCGCTCCGCAGCTTCAAGGCTGGTTTCCAGTTGAGAAATCTTGCCTTCAAGCCTTTCAACCACTCGACGGTTGACTTGGTCACTGCTAGCCAACTGCTCAGCCGAAGTTTTCCATATCTTTAACATGGAAGCCTCCACGGAAGCCTGGCATTCTTTGATTATTGTTCGTGGGTCGGTTGATAGTTCTGCATCAGGATCTTAGCTACATTGAACTATATGATTAGGGGAATTCCTGGCAGTTTGTATGCAACAGAGAAGGCCCCTAGCTTGGGAACACCTTAAGGTCACTGTGAAAATGCGACTTACCAGCAGCGTGGACCGTACCATAAGAAGGATTCATTATGCTTGAAGCAAATTTGATATTCGACTAGAATGCTGACGTACAGTTTGTAGGTTTTGGTACAAGATACACAAGGTTGCTAGTTGAATAGCGGATAAAGTGCAATAAGAAAAGTATTTGTGTCAAAATGGTGGTTTAGAAAGGCTATGAAAGATGGTAGGAGGTGTCTACGGGGGCTATCTTTATTATGTTAACTAGAGTCACTCGCATGGCTCGTTGACAAGGGGGAACTCATTTAACATACAGCGAGAACGGGGAAGGTCGGAACCCCTGCGAGTATAGTCACTCTAATGAAAGTTGACACTTACATAAACTGCAGGAATAGTCTTCGCCCTATTCCTGATTCCCCCGGGTTAGTTTCCTGCTTTACAGAAAGGCGGCCCCGGCTATGCCTTCCGCCTACCGTTCCCGCCTACCGTTCCCGCCTAGGATGGAGCACATGTTGAGATGCATGCATCAACGCCAATAAGTCAGACATTGAGGCCTTCGTATTCTCAAAGTGATCATTGGATGGCGGGTGCGCGGCCGAATCGCCGACCAGCTGGGAAAGTTGGTTTAGAACCAAGTTAATCTCTTTAATACTTGTGTCGTATCAGGGGCCAAAGCATTGCGTGGCTCCTCGTCCGTTTGAGGCTATGGAAAGAGAACCTCTTCATTGGAGGTACCGACAGGGTCCAGCGCGGGGGTGACACATATGGCTCCTCCATACCGCAGCACTCTGCGAGGAAGGGGGAGGAGTGAGTGGGCGAGGCCCATGCAGTTCTTGACCTTCCCCTCTATCAGCACATTTATGGGTTGAAAGTGGGCCAGATAAAACTATAGATATTAGAGATTCTGCGGGCAAGAGCAGAATCTATGGCAGCGGCGGAGCGCGGATTGGAAAGGAGTAGCCGCGCCCAAGACAGCGCCTGCAGATGCCAACAATGTGCAACAGCTTTTAGGACAATTTCCTGTTGCAAACCGGGAGCACATCCCCGGCACTAGTCAAGCGTGCTTGGAGCAAAAGGCTGGGCTATTTTCCCGGCTTACTACGTGAAATTGACATGCACGCCGTCAATAATGACATACAAGGGTCGCTGAAGTAGAAAGTCTCGGCGTCAAATTATTTCCCGGTCATCTACTCGATATAGAGTTCTTTGCCTTTTTTTCCTTTCTTTTTTTTCTGAAAATTTTTCATCGCCAGCGCTAGTGTCTACTTTCTCCTCTCTGTGTAACCTCCCTTCCTCCGTCCCTTCTCCCGCCCCCCTTTAGGGTAGTCTGGCCCCTTCCCGCGCGGCCTTCTTTTGATCCACTTAGATAGACACGTCAGATGGCAACTTCTGTAGTCAACGCCCGGAACTTGCGCAGGGTCGTGGGGGGCCTGGTTATCCATATAACCAGGAACACGGGGATGGCAACTTGGGAAGGAGGTGGCAATTAGATACCGAATAAGCCTTCAAATATTGCTTTTCTCGAATGATCAGCCTGATACGAATCAGCGTGAGTTGTAAAACCTGTGCCCGTGCGTAGTCCGCGGGCGCATAGAGTAGAAGTCTACACCATAGATGTAATTCGAAAAAAGTGTAGGAAAGGGTGGTTGAAAATATAGTAGGTATTACTTGCTTACTCCGAGTTATAGAGAGATGCGGAGCAAGCTAATATTGTAAATGCCCGTTTATGAAAAATAAATGTATACTTCTAGTTTCCGAGCTTTTAGGCAACGAAAAGATCAGTCATTTTTTAGAGGATTCAAGGATTCTGTAATATTATTCCGCAAGATCCTGAAACAATAGCAAATTGATCTAATTTTCGGGTAGTAAAGGATGTTTCCTACTGGCTTGGGTTTTGGGGCGGGCGCGGGGGCCTGCTGGGATTAACGAAAAAGCAACCATAATGGCGAGACACATACTTCGTAGACGTGGGGGCATGCTGGGGCTCTGATGGCCCTGATAGGCCTGCTGGAGATAATTAACAAGCAGGTATACCGAGGACGCGCTCAGCCGTAACTTATCTAGTGTATTATTAGCCTGTACTATATACCTACATAGGAATCCCCCTTCATTATTATATTCGCCTCTGTTTTCCCCATTTTCCCCATTTTCCCCTCCGAGATCAAAACTGTATCCAGCGCACCATTATTCCCTTGACTCGATCCTCTACCAGCCCCTATCACGCACTATTAACTTATTGTGAAATATGGATAGCCACGACGCAGCAGAAATGTCCAGTAGAAAGAGAATAAGACCGTATATGGTCACAAGGGACAAACTCCGAGAGGCTATTGGTAAGTCATAACATTCCCAGCCTGGTATGAAATTGTGTTGACCCTATGAAGAGGAAGCTATCGGTCGTCCGATTGATGAAAGCAGACCACAGTTCAATTTACTTGAGCACCACCGAGAGCCCCCAAATTTTTACGAATGGCACTTTAGCGACCAATACCCCCGATTTCCTCCACGAGGGGTATCAAAGTGGGAGCCAGAAGAATTAGAAGAGTGCGAAGATGCTCTTTTTTCTGGTAGTCTCCGAGTTGTCCCTGTTTTTCAGCAGGAAGAACCCTTTTACATGGCTAGACGAGGCCATAATTCGAATGATTTCGCTGAGCGGTCACTCCACCAGAGTCCCGTACCTAACCGGTCCCCTGAGCCGGAAAACCGTTTGAATTTACCAAGTCCCTCTCAAGAGCGCGGGAATAATAGTATGGTTCCTCCCGCGACAGACTTATCCTGCATATCCAATTTGCTCGATGGAGTTCGCGAGTACCTTAAAGGCCTGTCAGATAAAACCCAGGAGAGTGAAGAAAGATTCCAGGCGCACATTGAGGCGCAGAAAGCCGACCACTTGCAGCAGCTTTCAAAAGCAAAAGCCGACAGCGAGAATACGCTCCTTGATATCCTGCAAACAAACAAAGAGCTTCGACATGAGATAGAGATTCTCCGAAGACAACATGATGCCGACGTGGCGAAACTCAAAGAAGAGAATGCGCGACTTCGAACAGCATCAATGGCCAACCAAGGAGGCAGTACAGGGCTCTTCTCTTCTGGCAGCCGGTATTCAAATGAACCAAGACAGAGCGCCAGTGTGAACCCCAAGCATCCTGCTGTCGAAAACAGCTCCCCTTTTCGAGAGACACATACCGTGGATAAGGTGAGTTGAGGTCTTTTGACATCCTGGTTGATGGGCACCACTAATAATAAAACCAAGGCCTGTGCTGTAGACATACCCCCTGGCATTACAACTACGGAACCCATCCCGTCAAACTCGGCATCGCAGAAGCGGGCCAGATCCCAAAGTGCCTCAGACTCGAGCCGCCGGCAGAGGAGAGCCGCACCGGCGCCTCACGCTACCGGTTGGCACCCCCCGTTTTATGTATCGGCAGACGAAGACGGCAATGAACCAAGTCCGTCGGAGACAATTCGCGTGCAAATGGGTTCACGGGGATATTCGACCGAGTCCGCGCCAAAGCGTGACAGGATTGCTGAGACGAGGGCCAGCATTTTACGGCATTGGCAGTCGCGTCTTGCTACAGCCTGGGTCAGACGGGAGCATAGCGGCTCCCTCCTTTCAGCTGTGCGCAAGGTTGCCAGCACGAGGCCCTTTGACCAGACTGTAGCGTATGTCAACTGCGCTATCATCCGGCGCCTGCAAAACACTAACAACGCCATGGGCCGCCGGGCGTATCCAATTTCAAATGACTTTCGGAATTTTGCAGAAGGTTTGATAGATTGTTTTGAGATTACGCCCGAGATACTTGACAAGTTCCAATTGCGGAGGGGTATCGAAGGGTTCCTTGAAGACAACAATTAGCCTGAGCAGCCGCCTCCCAAGAACGCTCGCCATGTCTCGGATGATACGAGTCAACGCTTGAGCCACGGTCCTGACATTAGCTATTTGTATCGGGAATCAGGTGGTCAACGGAGATGAATAGAACACAGGGCAAGTAGAAGGTTCATGTGGATAGCCTTTGGTTTTGGTTCAGACTGGTTCAACTTATCACGTTGATTGGAATATCTGTTTTTTTTCTGAGTGTTCAGCTAAGCATGAGCATTAATATAACATGATCAGAACATTAACATAATTGTAAAGTACCCGAAGTTAATGTCCCCGTGTATGTATAAGAAGATCCGCCCCCTGAATTTTTCCTCGCTTAGAACGCCACCCCAGAAAGGGGGGCAGGGCCAGGGCAGGGCTGATGCAAAGACAGCACTTTGACCGAGAGCGCCGATCAGAACTTATATGCTGAGTCTCGTGTAGCGTTTTATGATTGCAAGTAAGGGTTAGTCAATTTTAATTGACAAATGACCCACTCTCGCGCCCTGGTCTGGGGCCCCATGGTAATGATTGGTTAACTGCTAACTTTTCGTCTGAATTGGAACTGAACTAATAAGATGAAGCCAGAACTAGATATATTGGTTCAACCATGGTTTAAACCAGTGGTTTTATACTAGCGCCAAACCAAATAAGAACCACAGCTAACTAGCAGTTCCGCGTATATAGTGCAATTAAGGGGCGGTCGGCAGTGGCAGTGGCAGTGGCAGCACCTAGAGCTAGGAATTTGAAATTCCTCTCTCTGTGTTTGTTGCGCACTCGGGTCCGCCAAGGCCCCCCAAGGACGCATTATGCTAAAGGGTTTATCTTGCTGTGTTGACATCATGTTATGGCCGAGGGTGCTTGGAAAAGGGGGGGGGGGGGGGGCGCGGTCGCGTTAAGCGAGCTGGCGCCCCCTCTCCGGTTGCTAAAGGCACCCCGCCCCGCTCTTCCCCTAAAAAACCATCGAATCATGCTATAAAACAAAAGTACACATAGACGTGGCGGGGCACTTGATCGAAAGTTGCGAAGCTGCTCTTTGGGTTAAAACTCGGTTGTGGTGCTGGGACTCGAGCGCGGTAGCGATAAGTCAGCCAGCCGTCACTCGGGGGCCCTGCGTCGGGACTCGAAGTCATTACGTTTCATATCTTGTGCTCGACCTTAACCATAATACACGAAGCGCCGTCGGGGAGCATGATGGATTAGGCTGATTTAACTTGAATTCTATGATTTTTAAACGGGATGTTGGAATGCACTGTTCCCTTGGCAGATGGTTGTGTGCTATCACGTGTACAAGGTGTGCATCTATTAGTAAAATGCGAGTTAATTCCGAAAGTGGTTTACGGCCCTCTCTATGAAAAGTTGCTATTCTCGCGGTAGATAGGAAATAGTAGCACTAATTTATAATATACTAGGCGGCGCGGGATATTAAAAGGCAACTATAGTGAGTGCCCCTTTTGTCTATCTAGCATATGGAGCATTAGGCTTTTTATAGCAAAGGCCGTAAAACACTAGGAGTTAAGACCAACGAGTTTGATTCGATCTAGCTTCTATCTAAAGATCCAACGCCTTGGAATTCCATATCCCAATACGCACACTATCATGCCTCCTAAGCATGTTATCTCTGCCCTCCACGTCATTCACCAACCCCTATGCCTAATCCACCACTCCCAGAAATGCGAAAAGTCCATTTCAGAGATCCTAATCTCTAGAAAACACCACTCGTCATCCTCGCTCTCAAGCTCACTATGAGCAAGCCCCTGGGTCTCAGCATCCTCAAGCTCACTATTATCGCGAGTAGCGTCCTTATAAGGAATATGCTCGTTGTGCTGGTCGACACTTCCATCGTCTGAGGAGTTTGGCTCATAAACGCCTTGGTACCGATTACCAGAGTTGCCGTCATCATTAGTATCCAAGTTGCATCCATTATCAGTTTCATCAGGATCATAATCGAGGTCGGGGTCTTGTTCTTGTTCAACTTGTTGTGTGGGGTCGCCAGAGTCGGAGGCACATTCGGAGCCCGCGCTTGGCGACCTCTGAGCAGGGGAAAAGGGGAAGGGGTGAATTGGAGGACTCACCTGTTATGTACTGTCTTCACTTTTTTACTATGTTCATTTTCGTAGAAACCCCCTCCTAGCCTCTTACCCTGATTGGCGAAGGAGTCTGGGGAGCGTGGAGGGGATGGAGGTGGGGAGCGTTGATGATCCATGCTTTGGGTTGCGTACTGAATTGCTTGGATACAGGTGGTATTGTGGATTTTGTGTTTATTGAGAAGGTGTTCAGGTCTAAGAGATAGTTGATAGTTGATAGGGAGAAAGAAGTGAGGAAGGAGAAAGCCAAAGAATTTATACCTCTGTTCCAGCGGTACTTTCACCTATAAATCATCAGCCGAACTAAACGATCATCCCAAGCGATTCATCAGAGTAAACCTGCTCGATAACATGAATATCATCGCGAATATTCCCATGTGGGATGAATCCAGAATATCCTCTCTAATAACTTTACGATATCATCGGAATCATTAAAGTGACAGGCACATTAAATCTAGACCCCAAACACGAACCAGGAACTAATACTAGCCATCAAATAAAAGCTTCTCCAAAGAAGAGTCACTAACATTTAACCCGCAAGTTATCCTCGTAACATTATTACCTCTACTCACACCCTCGCGTACCGCTCACCTCATGACTGTAACCAACTGATTGTGCACCACAACACAACACTCACCACAGCGCTCGCCCCACGTATCCTAGCCATCTCAGACTCACTCATCAACAAGTACAAATATAAAAAGCGCAAGGAATAAAAACTCACTTCGGCATATGAATCAAGAGACCCACCTCATGAACACAAAATATCAAAACAACGACTAGTCTCCCCTACATCAACGGCTTCTATAATTAATCAGGAGAAAAGCCACGCAAGAATGAAAAAAAAAAACAGCATAAAACGAAAGAGGCACAGCATCGGGATTCCGCGGAAGGCCCGGATGTTCAACCAAAAGAGGGGTTTGAAATATTAGAATAGTCTATACTTTGTAATCAGCTCTACTAGGTGATTATACGGTTCCACTAAACAGGGGGACGATCTTATTACTAACTAAATCGTTTGACCTCTCATATAGCATATAAGATTTAGCTCCCGCACAAAAAAGAGCCCGATCTGGAAAGCGGGGCATACCCTGGCTTCCGCCTCGGCGGAGCAAATCAAAAGGTCTCCGAACACTTGCATCTCCTTATACCTATAAAGCCCTTGAATTGCTTCTTGAATTGCATTTCCAAGCCTTATATAAAAATCCCCAATTAAATCAAGTACAAATAAAGACCGCCCAACCTCTCCCGAATATTTCACGACAACCGGAGTTTTAATTTCACGATGGCTGTGTAAGTTTCATAAGTGAGAAGAACAAAATTCCAAGATGGTTAACTCTGAGCAGAGCTGCAAGTCGAGATACAGAAGAGACGTATAAGAAGGTCCTAGCAGAGAATGAACTCCCCGCCGATGTCGAGGAGTTCGATGGGTATAGTGTTGGCTGGATGGGGTCCCGGACAGCTAGGGCTATTATTCTGTATATGCATGGTGAGATGAGATGCAAAGCTTTGACTTGTGTTCACGCTGATGAGTGGAAATACAGGCGGAGGACTTGTTGACCCAGCCTTCGATGCACACATCCGATTCCTCCTCAACGGCTGGAAAGTCATGAAAGCTAACAGCCAAGATGTATCAATTGCCGTCCTGGCATATGGTAAGCACCGCGCATCTGAAAATAGCTCATATTACTAAAACCTCCTAGGTCTTGCTCCCAAGACCCCATACCCAGTGCAAAACCGCCAAGTCGTAGCAACGATCCATCACCTCCTGAAGAGCCGACCAGCCGAAGATGTAAGTCCGCCCCTTACTTACTTAAGCTTGCCAAGCATCACCAAATTTGGTTGGTATTTGTACTCACGTACTTTCTAGATCGTGCTTTCCGGGGACTCTATCGGCGGCATGTTAACCCTATCCACGCTCCTTCACCACCAGCATCCAATGCCCACCGTCCCAGCGCTCATTCTCCCAACACCTACCTCCCGTTTCCGCGAGATATTCGTAGTCTCGCCCGGCTCTGGTTTTATCACCGACACGAAGTCCATGCAAGAGAATCTTGGCAAAGACTTCGTGACGCACGATAACATGACAAAGGGAAGAGAAACTTTGGAGGCAGGTAAGGAGCCCGGGATCGATTTTCCGAATCCGTGGATCCTGAGCGTTAGTGCGGAGGAGACGTGGTGGAAGGACTTGCCGGTGGGCAAGGTGACGATTACGACGGGCGGGGACGAGTTGTGGAGGGATGAGAATTTGACTGTGGGGGAGAGGATTAAGGTGAGTGGGGTTGCTGGGACGGACGAAACAGATGGAAAAGGGGATGAGGCTAATATTTGGTTTGATAGAAATATCATGATCGAGAAGTGAGGGTTCATTGTGGGGAAGAGGAGGTCCACTGCGGTCCTTTCTTTGATATGATGATGGGTGTTACGGAGGATAAGGCTGGTACCAAGCTGTTCAAGCAGTGGTTCCGGGACTTCAAGGCGTAAGCAGGAGACAAGGGTAGGGTTGTTTCATGGTGCCGTGCTGCAACTCGAAGCCTGAGTAACAAAGGTCGTGGAGTTTGACGCATTAGGTGCAGTTGGTTCCAGATAACACAGGCTCTGTGGGCTCGGCGATTTTTAAATTCTGGAGTGCTGGGCTGGGCTGGGCTGGTTCGCAAGATGTACCACCCACGGTCTTTTGCAAAGCAACTATGGTACAAATTGTAGACTGGGATTTGAAGGAATGTGTAAATCGGTTGGATTGAACGATTTCCATGTGGAGAATCTAACGTAAGACTACGCTCGCTCAGTATTTTTCAGATCCCACGTCTTCGAGACGTGCCGCCTTTTCAACAACTTCCTCCTCCATCGTCGCCGCATACTTCACCAACCGTTGCTGTATCGCGCCATCATGAGCCCCCAAGATCCTAGCCGCCAGCAGGGCAGCGTTTATGCTGTTGTTGATGGCGACTGTGGCCACAGGTACGCCGCGCGGCATTTGTACTATGCTGAGCAAGCTGTCCATCCCATCAAGCGTGCTTCCCTTCACGGGGACTCCGATTACAGGCAAAGGGGTCGAGGCAGCTATCATGCCGGGGAGGTGGGCAGCGCCCCCGGCTGCGGCGATGATGACTTTGAAACCTTTCGAGGCTGCAGAGGCTGCAAAGTCGGTCATGCGTTGGGGAGTTCGATGCGCGGAGGTTATGGTGACATGGTATGGGATGCCGAGTGTTGTTAATAAAGCTAGGCCCGGCTTTAGAACTGGCAGATCTGAATCGGAACCCATGGTCACAGCGACAAGCGGGCGTGCGGCCGGCGCCAGTGATGATAAAACAGACTTAGTTCGTGGTAGGCCCTTGCGTTCGGCTCGGATATCATCTGCAACTGCAATGAGCGGGGCCATGAGCGCCTCCGCTTCGGATAAGGAGCTCCCTACGACCGTTATATGGCCTATCTTGCGACCGGGTTTCGAGTCCTTGCCGTACATGTGAAGTGCACCAGCTGGAATAGCAATCGCCATATTCATCAACTTATTGTGAGACGCTTGAGTCTTGCCCCCGAGGATGTTCAGCATCACAGTGGCGGGGAACATAGCGGGGATAGTTGAGTTTGGGAAGGACGGCATGAGGCCGAGAATGGCGAGAAGTTGTGACTTGAACTGTGACATGGTAGGACAACCTTCAATGGTCCAATGTCCGGAATTATGGGGGCGAGGAGCAATTTCATTGACGATGAGTTCGCCTAGTAAGATGCATTAGTGAGATGTGCGCTTCTTAGAGGGTCATCTTGTGGGACGAAAAGCAACTCACCATCTGGTAGTAGGAAGAGTTCAACTCCAAATACGCCTTTACCTGGGAAGCTACCCACAGCTTTTCGAGCCAAGTCTTGTGCCTCTCGTTGAACCAGAATGGATACGTCTCTTGGAGGCGCGTATACCAATTTGCAGACACTATCCTCATGCACAGTTTCCACAACGGAATAAGCAATTGTTGATTTCCCACAGTCAGACGTGTCGTTTTCGGTTTTGACTACCATAACAGCAAGTTCCAGTCGGAAGTTTGCCCATTTCTCTGCATATAACGACTTCCCCGCGAGTGCTTCAAGGGCGTCGCTGATGTCTGCGGGAGACTTGACAGGGTAATTTCCACGACCATCGTAGGCATCTTTCCTGGACTTGAGCATGAACGGATATCCCACTATAGACGTGTGCGTTAGTTCTATAAGCCACCTGAAGGAAAAGACAGCATACGTACACTCTCGACCAACAGCTTCCAAATCCGATCCTTCTACAGCCATCGATTCCGCAGTCTTAACACCACTCCGCGTAAGATGATCCTTCTGCAGGTACTTGTCCTGGATAGTGCGGATAGTCTTCCAGCTAGGTTGGACCTCGACAGTCTTCACGCGCTTGCTTCCATCCGCAGACGTAACCTCCACGCCCCTCTCAGCGATCTCCTCCAACACATGCGTATCGACATGCTCGATCTCCACCGTCAAGAGATCGACCTGCCTTGCCAATTCGCGGATTTTCTCTGGATCGGTAAAGGAGCCGTCGACGTGGGAGGTCCGGGCGTTGATCTGCTTCGCGGGGGAGCCTGCAGCGTCCAGCACCCAGATTTTCGCGCCGAGGGGATTGGCAGCTTCGCATAGCATTTGGCCCAACTGGCCGCCGCCAAGGAGACCGATTCTGCGTTCCATGATCCTAGTTGGGGCTTGGGTATGATCAGTAAAATGCGCCACGGGGCATGGTACGGTAGGGATAATAAAATGGAGGACTTACAATAGCTACGGGTTTCGCAGAATCAGAAATGCGTTTGGATTAAATAAATTTTGAAGAATGACGAAAGAAATATTCTGCCGCTGCTAGGGCAGGGGCAGCGCACCGGGCCCCTCACTTTCACCGCTTTCGTTATCGCAGGTCTCGTGACGGTATTGAATAGAACCACTCAGATCGCAGTATTCTGTAGCAACTCGCAAAATTGTTCGATGGGAGAAAGGTTAGCAAGTAGAAGAAGAAGCACTCTCTTTAAAGAAGCAGGCAGTGATGAGAGTTATCCGTACTCGCGCCTTTAAGTCACGTGATATTTATGACAATATCTACCTACTTCTAGCCTACCTAGATACCATTTAGAACCCATACTTGCCGATTGCTCTAATGTCGAATCAGGATCCAAACGAAGACAATACTAATTGGAAAATAAACTTTCAAAATCACGACGCTTTTATCTATACGGTCATAGTTTCTTCCCAGAGCGCCTTGACCTGCGACAAGAATGCTTTCTCTGACCATATAAATCGCTTCAAGATTTCCAGCAGTTCCGGCCATGATCTATAGAAATCTCCAAACCTACTCGCGTTGTTCGAACGCAGCAGTACGATATATCCCGAGCGTATAGTTCCAGCGGGGGCGAATGCCCCGCCAATATACAGGAGCCAGAGTAGCAAATCAGGGTGCTCATCCCACAAGGAGTCGTTGTCCGCCATTTGTAGTTCGCGAAGTAATTGCGAGGAGATATGGGACTGTGAACTCCACAGTCAGCACGTTCTTGAATCACTAGCAAATAAGTCGGGCGTCTCGTCAATTAAGTCCATCTGGATTCTGGACGAAGGCTGTTTGGAAAGAAGGAAGACTGGCGAGAGATAGATAGAGAACGCAATGTTGGTGGTTCACTTACGGGAATTACTAAAGCGCACCAGGTTGTGCAGCAGAGCATAACCGAGCATAGATATGCCGCAAGACGACAACACTCCATGACAGGGGAGAGATTCCGCAAGCCCACAAGCCGTGATTGCATAGATGCGGTGTGATTATTGATATTTTCCATTAGCATTACATCGCACCTTGCGGCACCGGGGACGTCACGAATGCATTGCAAAGCATGTATATCCTCAAGCACTTCAATGAACTCCTTGGTGAGCAAGTGGGACCGCGTCTGGAATCCCGGTGGCAGCCGAAAGAAGAATGGGGCGAACGGATCTCTTTTCCATTGGAGCTCGGCGAATGTCGTGTGGTCAACTATACGACTAGACCCTGCTAAAAGTGAGGAATTCAGGTCTTGCCTGTGGGTAAGTGCAGTGTAAGAGCAAGTTATCAAAATACTGCATCTGTGCTTACCAAAATATGGCACGTTTGATTCCGCCAGTGAGATAAATGCCCTTCGCTCGACATATCTCAAGTAGCATCTGCACTGCCCCCATGTGAAGTTGAACCTGAGACGTCATTCCAAGGCGAGCCTAGATAACCAAATATCAGCTTAAGCAGCTCGAGACGCCGGGGACAATCCAAAGAGCAAGGTTTGCAGACCTCCACTCCAGCCAGCAGTAAGATGGCTCCAATGGTCGATGCCGAAGTAGCCTCATCCAGCGAACTCATCCTCTCACGAATATAACTAATCGCCTGACCCTGGTACCCGAGACACTCTCGGTCAAGGTTAACGATGCTGCCCCCGGATGCCGCGAATGCAAGCGAGAGCATAACGGCATTCAAAAGCGCGGGATCAACCAAGCCCGTCCGAAAAACCGAGCGAAAGTTCTGAAACGCAAGCTCTTCCGCAACACTAAAGACCGGCTCGGGGGCCTGCCTAGCTTTATCTAGACGGTTGGTTATAAGTCCACTCAAGACAATTTTCAGTGGCCAGGAGGAGCTTACAGTCGCCAATCAGTGTCTGTAATCTCGACGAATCCACCGCCAGCGTCTGGAACGGATCGAGCGTGCCTGCAAAGAGGGAGAAGAGCGACGCGGCTAAAGTGCCGGGGCGCCTTTTGCCTACCAACCTCCTGGGTTTGTCTCTCGATGTGGTTACACGAAAATTGTTCCCCGACTCTTGCTGAAGCTTTCGCTTGTTCTCGAGCGCTTGCTTCACGGCATGTGATCGGGCTAGACGCTTTGCGATTTTATCCCTGGCCTCATCTGGAGCTTGCATCGAGATGAACTGGAAATGTCCGACTGACAAGGGTCAGTGGGAAGACGAGAATAGATTGCCCTGTATATGCATTACCTACCTGCGATTGGCCCGCTTTCAGCATCTGCGGAACCATGGTTTGTTGACACCATTGTGCAAGACTCCTAATATGTGACTGGCAGTCGATATATGACGTTTGCGCCGTAACAGCATAGAATGAGATGGATCTTAGGGATAACGGGACAACTGTCATTGACCTAGAAGGCCAGTAGATGGGGATTTACAAACGGTGTGTTTCTTACATTGATTTCAAACCGTGGGGTCCAAAACGTCGTGTTTATTCGATGCTTGCTTATAAATTAGAGCTAGTTCTAGTAAGAGTCGCCGTCGCCCCCCCTTCGCCTTTCTCTGTCTAGCGCAGGTAAGACCAACCTAGTAAGCGCCTAACCCCTTTCTGGAAGTACCTTGTTTCCCCATTTGGAAGTACCTGGTTTCCCTATTCGGAACCATCTCTTTACTCTAAATGGACGCTTCTATGTTTCGTAAAAGGAAGTATCTCTATTCCTTAATGGGAAATATCTCTAATTATTAAGTGGATTTCTCTTCGTTCCTCATTATTCATATTTCCATAGCTCCTTTGAAATTTAAGCTATTGCGTTTCTTCGCGATGGCGAGTTTGTCATCAAACTATAAGAATCGGGAGTATATAAACTCCAAGGCCCAAGCCTGTTCCCCAGCTATACAAACATCCAGCAGACAACACCTCATTGCTCCGAATCTTGCAACATCGCGTCATATTACATACATCCAGCCTTCCTCATGGCCGAATCACGCCTGTTCAAGCCCTTGAAAATAGGCAAGGTAGAAGTAAAGCATCGCATCGGGATGGCTCCACTTACTCGCCGCCGAGCGACTGATGACCACGTGCCGACGCCTCTGATGAAGCAATACTACAGCCAACGAGCCTCCGTGCCAGGAACCTTGATTCTTTCCGAAGGCACCTTCATATCGCCATCCGCCTGCGGCGGGTTCGCCAACGCGCCTGGGATATGGAGCGAAGCGCAGGTCGATGGCTGGAGGACCATCACCGACGAAGTCCACCGCAAAGGCTGCTTCATATTCTGCCAGATCTTTGCAATGGGACGAGCTGCGGATGCAGAAGTGGCCAAGAAAGATGGGGTCAGCATCGTAGGGCCCAGCGCCATTCCCATCGAAGAAGGCGGGCCGGTACCACGGGCCATGACTATTGCAGAGATCAAGCAATCGGTTCAAGACTTCGCGACCGCTGCGGAGAATGCGGTTCGTGCGGGGTTTGACGGTGTCGAATGCCACGGTGCAAACGGCTATCTCGCCGACCAGTTCATTCAAGAAAATAGCAACAGGCGCAACGACGAGTACGGCGGGAGCGTGGAGAATAGGTCTCGCTTTATCAACGAAGTCATGAAGGTTCTCGTCGAAGCTGCCGGGCCAGAACGTGTTGGGCTTCGCCTCAGCCCGTGGAGTCCGTTCCAGGGCATGAGGATGGAAAATCCAATCCCGCAATTTTCGGACATCATCGAAAAAGCCAGCCAATTAAACCTGGCATACCTACACTTGGTCGAGTCGCGGGTATCTGGCGCCGAGGATCACGAAGGCAGTGAGCGGCTAGATTTTGCATACAAGCTGTGGAATGGACCTCTTATTGTTGCCGGGGGGTATAAGCTGGCGGATGCGCAGAAACTTGTTGATGAAGAATATCCAGACAAGGATATTATGGTCCTGTTTGGGAGATACTTCATCTCAAACCCAGATCTGGTATATAGAATCAAGGGAGGTCTGGAGCTTAGTCCGTATGAACGCACGACTTTCTATTCCAGCTCAGCTGTGGGTTACGTGGATTACCCGTTCAGCACAGAATATCTGGCAAGCGAGAATGTTTAGAATGGCTCAAGAGATACACACGTTAGATAGAGTTTAGTAATATTTAGATTTTGCTGGATCATCAGGTGCGCTTTTGCGCTGAATCCACATTTTGAATCCGCAGAGTCCGGTTCCTTTTCCTAGTAGTAAGTAGCGTAGTTGACAATATGACTTGTACAGTTAGCCATACTCGCTATATCTTAAGCAGCGGGGCACATACACATGTATTATCCAAACAGGGCGTTTGCTGCACGTAGACTGAACTTACTCCACCTCCACTTCTTGGCAACTTGTGAAACATCACGTCCGTTCGTACATGGTCGATCAATATTTGGGGAGGTTTCGTTCATGTCTCCCCGGAATCAAAGTGAAGTCGGTCCTCAATTGAGCTCACATTTTGGAGGGTCATGACCCAGACCTTCCTGACCTCGACCTAGTAGGCGACCCACCTTTCATCGCCCAAACAGCCGTCTAAGACCTCCAACCTTTTTCTTCTTCCCGGTGGCGAGTGCAAGTCTGGTAACGGCTTCAAAGACCTCAAGCACGCCTTCGTTAGTCTTGGCAGAGCATTCGAAGTATGCGTCTGCGAGGATCCTTTTCGCGACTGCGTGTCCCTTTTTGGAAGTCAGTATAAATGTTTTAGAGACGGCAAATAGGGAGAAACAGACTTTTTCGGGCGTTATTTGCTTCTGATCGGGGTTCTGCAGCTCGTCTATACTTTTGGAGTCGTAGCGGAGATCTTTCTTGAGACCAACGAGTATGAAGGGGCTTTCATAGCTGTGATGGACTACCTCGGTGTACCACTATTGTCGTGTTATCAGTACGAGAACAAAGCTTTCTGTTCCAGCATAGAATACGCACTTTGTCTTCGACATTTTCCAGGGAGTCGGGAGAGTCGATGGAAAAACATATCATGTAGACATGAGTGTCTGAATACGATCGTGGACGCAAACGATCATACTCTGCAAGACCTGCCGTATCGCTCAGTTCGAGCTCGACCTCCTGACCGTCAACCTCGACAACACATATGTATGTGTCGAAGAAGGTCGGCATATAAGCCTGGTTGCGTTAGTAAAAGTGGTAAGAGAGAATAAGCAATACAGTTTACCTTTGGCCATATTCCCTTAGAGGACATACTAGTTCGAGATGTGTTAGTAAACTTATGAGGTGCTGCCATTCATGGGCACTCACAGGAGAAGCGTGCTCTTTCCAATTGCCGCATCCCCTACAATAACAATCTTCCTTCGAACCACTTCCTTGACTAACATGCGGTCTTGTTGTTTTGACGCAGATGACTGAAGTGACATTGACGATATCCTCTGCGAAACTCTTTGGTACAGTCTAGGATTCTCCATTTGACTTGTGGATTCAGGTATTACCACAGGGGGTACGCTAGTTGATCGCTGAGCTATTGGCAGTTCACTCTCCTCGGTCGGCATCGGCTGACCATCTATGCTTGAAAGATCTGTATAGTCGGAATAGGCTCTGAAAGGCGGTAGCGATCGTGGAAGATAACGATGATGCGGCGCTGGCGTCACTACCTCTGCTTGATGTTGTGCTGGTGGGCTTTCGAACATGATAGAAGGCAAGTCTTTTGTTGTAACGTTTTGTTCAAGGGGCAAAACTTCCTTCCCCTCCATATCCGGAGTATCAGGGCTTGCTTTAGCAACTGAAACGGGATCCTCGAGCATACACAATCCTTCGTCGAATTTTACTTCCTGGCGCGGAGTTCGTACTAGACTTTCTGAAATTGAGCTTGAGAGATGGATCTCAACCTCTTGATCATGCTGACCCAGAATTGTGCTTGGCTCATCAGCTAGGTCCTCCCTCATAGCGTTGAAACTTATCCGTCGTCCAATAAGAACGGCATCTGCTGAGTTTTCGCCGTTACTCCCAACTTGCTTAGACGAATTTTCCTCTGCCAATCTCTTTTCATTCCATTCCATGGCACCTTCTTTTCGAACTGGAGTAAGAGCGTCTACGGATTCGTCCTTGCCCACAGCGTCGGCAGTCTCCTGCTGTTTCGGAAACGAGGATTCTGTTAGATTTGCCATGCTACTCTCAAGTTGCTTCGAAATTCGGTTCGCTGGTAATCTCCTCGGGGTCCGTTTCTTGGATTCCCTCCTTTGCAGTGGAAGTTGTGCCTCTTGGGACTGGGGCTCTGGTATGCCGGCTTGGGGCTCGACGTATTTTTCACGGAGTGACAGAGAGCTTTTCTTCTTCTCGTTGATACTAAGTCTCCTGTTGCCATCAGAGGGACCCGCATCTATCATGACCTCAGGGGGCGACTGATCCACTTTTGCAGCATGGAGTGGTGAGGGAGATTGTCTGAGCAGTTCCCCGGACCTGACAGTAGTTGAGGTTGACAAAGAAGCGCCCTGCTCATTCGAGAGTTGCTTCTGCAAGAAGTCCGACAAAATAACAGAATAAGCTTCTTCTTCATCTTCCAGATTCCCATCTAGATGACAGATATGTATGAGGGTATTCAAAGATTTCTCAACGCCCGACGTTCCCTTGGATCCTAGCTTTCTATAGCCCTTGAGAGCACGTCTACCATAGAGCAACGCTTCAGCATATGAACTTTTGTGTAGCAGAACGTCAACGAGGGTGAGCATATCGGCGAGAACACCACCACTCTCGCTAGATGTATCGCGTGATCCGATGGCTATCTTGTCAAGTAATAAGGACTGTGCTTCACTCCACTTTTCCTGGACAAGGTATGTATCCAGCAGAAGCGTCATGATTTCTGACTTGGACTTTGGTGCTCGATGTAACGAGACAAGTGAGCCATTTGAAGTCCTTGTGAGGCAATTTCGGAAAAGTTTCTCCGCACCAGCATAATCTTTTGCGCCTAGCTTCTCTTTCCCTCTTTTCAGCAGAGCTTGGATAATTTCGATTTCCAACTCATTATCCGAATCAGAATGCTCCGAGCCTGACACCTCCTCGGCTGTGCGCTTCTTCATGTTAGAAGATCTGCTCCCCTGAAACCCAGAATCTCTGTCTTGCTCTGCAAATTCATACACCGTGTTCGATGATATCCATCGAAGCATTGCCTCCCCTGGCTCTGGTGGAAATACATCCCCAAAATCAGATCCGTGAGGAAGTGAGACCTGATCTGGATGTTCGCTGGCGAGGGTAGTTGATGCAGAAGAGACCACGCTAGCTGCCGATTGCACACAATTTCTCAAGTTAGTCAAAACTCGGAGTTGATTGTTATCGGAGTTATAGCTAGGAGGTTTTTCAGCATTAGTCTCGATAGCGCCTTGCAAGGCAGCCATGCGATCGTTGAAATCGAATGCCATGTGTCGTATTGCCTGGTGTAGCTCATCCAAATTTGGCACAATATGGTCGGTGGACTCCCGAGCAAGGACCTGATTCCATCTATTCGTAGGATTAAAAATGAGTTCAGTTGGAGATGTGAAATTAAGATGACCTACAATATCACAGTCTGTAGAGAGAGCTGCATGGTATCTCGATATGATCGGATCTGCAGCTGATATACATAAATCTCATCCAGTGCAGCTCTCAGTCGAAGATGTTTCCTCGGCCCATCAAGAACACTGACGCTCTTACTAACTTTCTCCAAAATTTCTCTAAGTTGGTCCAGGGTGTTTCGTCCATCCCGCATACATGTTGAAAGATTTGTCCAATGATTTCCAATATGACCTGTAGATTGCATGGAGACCTGCATTGGCTCACGCTCCAAAGTGTCCTTCATCATTTGTAGCACCCGAGTGAAACTTTCCACATCTGTAAGGAGCCCTCGGACTTTAGCGTCTGCTAGCGCCGATGCATTGTAGAAGGTTTTCAACGCATCGCCGGCCTGGACACACGCGGTCAAGACTCCTATGACTCCCGCGATGACGGACAATGGATCCATATTGAAATACCAAGTTGCGGTACGGAGAAGGACGGTACGAGCTATCAAAGCTTGTTTGGTCCGTATGGACCAATCCAGTCACCAGAATCAAGCTTAGTACTTCGTCGTTGCACGTGCCGAATCCTTCGAGCCTGTTCCGGAGAGCATTGGCAAGGCGTCAACGAATGCAACTCCATCTGTCGTTCTATTGTATGTGACAGCGACTAAGGATACCGAGCCCAAGCACCGTGGAAGTGTTGTAGAAAGCATCTTTCAGAGGTGGGAACATCAGCAGAGAGAGAGGCTGAGGCTCAAGGAACCAGGAACAAGACAAGCTACCAACATGGGCCGACATTCCTCCGATTGGGGGCCAAACACGTGCCTGAGAGAACTCCTCTCTCTCTTGCTGCCTATCATTTGTATTTCTTACTGTACTGGCTGGTAGTAAAAGGCACTCTGTAGGACGATCCCCCACAGCTACTAATGTGAATCAAGAGGAACAGTTTAAGGGGTAATTGTGGACGTGGAGATGAAGTTGTAGAACCGAAACCGAAAGAGGAAAAGCGGCACACGACTCGAATGCAGCCAATCACATAGCTTGGGATGACGTTACGGAACTTTGTCCTGACAGAAAAATGACTTTACTCTTAGGGTATGGGCCAGGATACAAATACCCTTCCCCTCCATCTCCCATCATTGAACTACACCATGTATGCTTTATTCCTGTTGAACTTGGATTAGCATTTGCAGCTGGGCATCGACGTCGTGGCTGAACAATTACTTGGTGGCCGGTTAATACCTAGCCAGCTCAGAACAGAATTATCCTAGCGTATCCAATTCCATCCCCATCCCCATCCCCACCATCTTTTCTTTCCCACATCAAAACGTCACACGAACTTGACGAAAAGCTCCGCAAGACTCTATACGCACCTGGACGATCGGCAATTGATCAAGCATAATGTCCGCACAACCACCATCGCGCCTCACACCGCTCTCTCCACCCCAACGACCCGAACCCACGGCCATCCAGAGTGGCGAGGCAGCCGCGTCCAATGTTACATTGAAGCCCCCGAAGAAAAAGCGCAATCACCGCGGAGGCAAGAAGAAGCGCACGCGAAGACAGAGCTTTGCTGCTTCGACGGAGGATGACAATGGGACTGGATCGAGGCCAGCGGAGAGGGACAGCTTTTATAGGGTGCAGGGCAGGAACATGAGTGGGACTAGCATTGAAAGCGAGGCGCTTTTAGATCACCGGTATGTTTTTCACCTAGAATACTGTTTATATGGAGCGTGAGCTGATATGCGGGATTAGAGAACAAAGCAGTATGCGCCCAAGACGACAGTCTACGTTCGGTACCCCGATGTTCGATGCACCCTCCTCGCCCTACAGGCCACAATACCAAAACCCCTTTCGATCAACTGAGAATGTCAGCTGGCGCCCACGAACGGCTCCTAACGAAAGCGATGAAGAAGGAGACGTGGTTGACGAACGCGCGCCTCTTATTTCCTCCTCGCGCTCGAAATCTTCGGGGGCGATGCTAGATTACGAAGCAACAAGGCGTCGTCCGAGCAAATCCTCTTCGACGAAAAGCAGGAAGAAAATCTTCGATCGCCCTACAACGGCATATCCCCAAAACACCGAGGAATATAATGTAAATTATCCCCCTTCTATCCCGGGTAGCCCGGATCTGGGCCCCTCAGCGGGGAATCGGGACATGAGTTTTGGGGATATGATGGTACGGGACGACTTTGCTCCTACCAGAGCCACCTCAAGGAGTATTGATGAGGAAGCTGTCGAGGGGAGTGTACCTGGGAGTCCGAGAAGAGAACCAGGGTATGACGGGCGCAGACATACAATTGGTCTGCAGGCGGAGGAGGATGTGTGTTTCCCTATAGAGGGAATGTCAGAGTTGGCGGAGGACGATATGCCGCAGCGCGAAGGCGCCCCGTTTAGACGGGGTAATGGCCCCAGGAGGCGCAGAGACAAGTGGCCTGACCTCGCTATGCTCGATGAATGGAGCCGATTTGAAAAAGAGGGTCGTAGCGAGGAGAGGAGAGCGAAAAAGATTACTGAGCCACAGCTCATCGGGGGTCGTCTGCGTCCTATACATAAGGGCTGGCATCGTGCTGAAGATGATGCGCCGTATCGGTTTACATACTTCAATGAGGAGTTCCAGAGTACGATTCATAGCCAGACGATTTCAGAGCTCGCGCAGCCTGGAGCTGGTTTTCGGGAGCTGTTTGTCCCGGATCGGCCGGAATTGAGCGATTCTGAGTCCGAGTCCGAAGAAGATGATGGGCAGCAATTTAGGGAGGCTTCTTACTTGAGGCATGTTGACGGCACGAATGGAGACTCCAGGGCACCGACGCGTCAAGGGTCGTTGATTGATCCCGCAACATCTGATTCTCGAACCAGTGGTGGATCTGCGACAGAGTCGAAAAATACATCCGGCGAAGCAACACCAAACGGCGGCATTAAATCACCACCCCCTAAATCTAACCATACAGAAAAGCCCAAACGTTACGGTGACCGCCCAACATGGTGGCTCGATGTCCTCTCGCCCACCGACGCCGAGATGAAGGTCCTCTCCAAAACTTTCGGTATCCACCCACTCACGGCAGAAGACATCATGATGCAAGAGGCCCGGGAGAAAGTCGAGCTCTTCCGGAATTACTATTTCGTCAACTACCGATCTTTCGAGCAGGATATGAACAATGAGGATTTCCTCGAGCCGGTCAATATGTATGTCGTGGTATTCCGCGAGGGGGTCATATCCTTCCACTTCTCACTCACACCGCATCCCGCGAATGTTAGGAGGAGAATTCGACAACTTAAGGATTATCTGATACTGAGCTCGGATTGGATTTCATATGCCATTATCGACGATATTACTGATGTCTTCGCGCCCCTGATTCAAAGCGTCGAAGATGAAGTCGACGATATCGATGATGCGATCCTGAAACTGCATTCCCCCAACCCCACCGAAAACGATAAATTCAACGAGAAGCGATCTGAATCCGGCGATGGCACGTCCGGTGAAAGCGGCGGTGATATGTTGAGACGAGTAGGCGATTGCAGGAAGAAAGTCATGGGATTGTATCGCTTGCTGGGAAACAAGGCGGATGTAATTAAGGGCTTTGCGAAGCGGTGTAATGAACATTGGGAAATTGCACCGCGTAGTGAGATTGGGTTGTATCTTGGGGATATCCAAGATCATATTGTTACTATGACGGGGAATCTGAGTCACTATGAGAAGTATGCCCTTGTCTCGTCCCTCACCATTGGAGCACATGCTAACAGAAGTGCAGAATCCTAGCACGCTCTCACGGTAACTACCTAGCCCAGATCAATATCCGCATGAACGAGCGCCAAGAACAAACCGCCGACGTCCTCGGCAAGCTCACCGTGCTCGGCACCATCGTCCTGCCCATGAACATCATCACGGGACTGTGGGGTATGAATGTATGGGTGCCCGGACAGGAGTACGAGGGCGATCTGACTTGGTTCTGGTGCTTGACTGCCGGGTTGTTGGTTTTTGGGTTCAGCTGCTTTTTCATTGCCAAGATGATTTACCGTATTGTCTAAATGAATGGGCTCGGCTCGGCTCAGGGAGGAAAGGGGTGGGCTGTAAACTGTATATGTGGATTGTATATATGGATGGATGGGTGTAGTTTCAGATTGGATTACAGAAACGTACACGTACACGGGTATATAGAAGCTCGGGAAAAGCAACGATAATCTTCATCATCAGGCCTTTTTCTTTCCTCAACGAGCTTTTACTTGCAAGTCACTAGATCAGTAAGCCAATTCAAGTCGGCCATTCCATCTACCTTTCACGTTTCATTACTCAATATTAACAAACTTAGAATCTCTGATTGATAATCAAAACATTACCATTCATTCATTATACACTACATCTCAAGCCAGCCATTCAGCCAGCTCATCACCTCCCTACCTTGACCCTCGCTTCTGAAATCCCAGCCAATCCGAGTTTTATCCAAAGGATGAGCACCAATTAGCGCCCTATACTCAGCTGCGCGATCCTCTGACGATTTTTCTTCCTCGTGATGTTCGGGCTCGGGCTTGAGGTCGGGTTCGAGGTCGGGTGCGGGTGTGGGTGTGGGTTTATATGTTTTTTCCTTTTCCTTTCCGCTGCGCTGGTCTGGTTGCTTGTTCATGTCTCTAGGCGGAGGGGTATTTGTCTTTCCACTGCGCTGTTGAGGTTGCATTTCTCTAGGTGGAGGGGTATTTGTGTTTCCGCTGCGCTGGTCTGGCTGCTTGTCTCTAAGCGGAGGTGCATCTATATTTGGATTTTTTCTGTGTGGATGTGAAGGTGGAGATGGAGGGGGAGGGGGAAATCTATTTGTGTTTCCGCTACGCTGTTTCCTCGGCGCAAGTGCAGGTGCAGGCGCGAGCGCGGGTTTACGAGCAAGGACTGGTGGGTTTGGGGGTGGGAGTTTTGCTTTGGGGAGAGGTGGAATGGGAGGTGATGATGGGATTACGGGCCATGCTGTCATGTGGGAGTCGCGTACTCCTGCTCCTGCTCCTGCGTTGGTGGTGTGTATTTTATGTTTTTGCATTTTGGGGGTTTGGGGGTTTGGTGTTGGGGAGTGGATTGATGGATGAATGGGTGGGGATAAGAAAGAAAGGAAGGAGGGAGGAAGGAAGGAAGGAATCGTGTAAGGGAGATGGAAATACTGTGTGATGAGAACTTGTTGTGTAATTGTTTTTTGGGGCATTGTTTGGATTTGGGATTTGGTGAAAGGGGGTGGGGTGTGTAGATAGAGTAGAAGGTGTGGGTGGAGTGATGGTGGGTGTGGGTGGGAATAAAGGGGTCTCTTACGAGTATTAGAGGAATATAGGCCTTGGGTGGAGTTCTATATTTCGTTCCTAGAAGTGTTTTGTTTTCTCACCAGACCCTCTTTCTTATATCATTAGAACTCAAAACTTTAAATAAAAGTCAATAATAGTTTCGAGGCTCTACTTCTGCTCGCACACGCACGCGCGCACGAGAAGTGATAGTAATACCTTGACTTAGTGACTCAGAAGAACGTATTAGTTTTGCGGTTGCGACGGAAAGTTTAGTCTACTAGATCTCCTAAGATATAACGCTATGCATAGTATGTTAGAACGTTTACAAGTACCGTACATATTATATTACATTACCAATACAAAAAGACTCCAGACAGTCGATCTAAATCCTTGAGTTATAAACGTGTAATCCTCAAGCTAAAGTTACAAATACAAATCTCCTACCATGCATCGCATCCCACATCTTCCACCAAGCAACAGACACAGACAGCATCACCCAAGACGCATTTCCTCCCATCCCAGCTTTCTCCGCCCCGCCCCTCAATCCTCGCCATTACATGCCCTGCCTAATCCCCGTTTAATTTCGTACCCGGCGTACATACTACGTGTCCGCGAGTGACCCTCCTCTCCCTCACACCGGTACGTACCTACACTCGGCTCTAGGAAGCTAAGCGCTCTGGAACAAACCTTTAATTTGTGGTTCCGACAGCTTTCGCATCTCGTGCCACAGCACGCTCCTCTTCTTCGCGTCTCTATCCGCGTCTTGAACCGCAACCGCAGTTCGTTGTCGGCTGTGCTGTGCTGTGCTGTGCTGTGCTTTTCCAGGACCAACCGCCCGGCGTCTTGGACGCTCGATCTTGGCGCGGCGGGGGAGAGGGAGAGGCGGGGTGGTTTGTAGACATGTTTGGTATCGAGGGGGTGGGGTTTCGGTTTAGGATTTGGTTTTGCTGGATCGTGGGGGAGTTGGTTAGTTGCTATGCAAGACGGTTGGGTGGTAGAGTAGGCGGGACTGGCTTGTATTGGTGGTTTGGGAGGTTCAGGGACGCGTTAGAGTGTATGGGAGGCATGATGGAAGGGGTAGGGTGAGACTAAGAGCTATTCTACCTTGCAAATGTAGATGGATTGTTGGGTATGGATGTGTAAATAGTATTAAAGTAAAAATCCAACCAAGTCTGCGCATAGGAGGACTACCTTTAAACACCCTAGAAGCTCATGATTATTCCCAAGTCGTTTATTCCAAAGAGATACCTATTATTCTCGACCAATCCAAACTCGCGATCAAGCGTGCTGCGTGCGGAGCTTGACTGCATATGCGAGTGCTAGCTCTTGTCAAGTGCCCAAATCGCTATCCCAAGGCCGAAATATACTGCATACCTCTGCATCACTCTCATATTCCCAAAGCATCCCGAAATATCCAAATACTCTATCCAAGCCGTTAAAACCCCATCCTTCCTTATCAAGACCTGTCATCGGCCCTGGGCCGCTGCCGAGCCACACGCCGGAGACCAAGCACGGATTAGCGTTTAAACAGAGTTCTCAGAACCTACGCACCACGCGCTGGATCTTTTCACCGCTGGAAATCGGCGCTGTGGTCTTTGTGTAGGCGTGGACGTGGATGTGCGTAGGAGCATGCCTCCGAAACAGATCGAACGGAACGGGGGGAAAGGGGCGGAATTGCTAAGCGAGACACGTACGGGGCACCCGCACCCGCACCTGTCGGAATCTGCGGCTGGCTGTAGGAGAATTTGGCAGAATGAGCGATGGGAGGATATATCTGCTCTGAGGTTTAGATCATCTTTGTATGTATTGATTTCTGGTTATAGTAAAGTAATAGCGATAACCCTAGAACAGGCTTTTGTAGTGTAGAGTTGAATATCTAGAGCTGTGAACTCTACGCAACGAGTTTAGGCTGGGTTGATTCTTTTCCTTTGTAAGTAATATAACTTATATTATAGCTTATAAAAACTCTTATATCTAATATCCTATACATAACTTGCTAGCTTAAGAAATCCAACGAACTATGCTCCTTTCCTCCTTTCTCCCTTATACTTCTGCACCAAATGTATTTTCCCTTCCAAGCCACTAAGCTAAAAGATCGCTACGGCAGTTCAGTAATAAGATCTTAAAGCAAATCTATGTTATTACTGCTTGCTCGTCGAGTGTTAAGAAGTAGCGCTTGAAATCTAGAAGTTTATAATCTGGTTATTTTCTTGCCATCCCTTTGTATCCACTGACTCTCGGTTTATATATAGAAACAATCAGCTAGTATATAGAAAATTGTAGACTCTACTATACTATATACGAATAAGGAATCACACCGTAAAGAATAATAAGATTGGGACAGCGGCCTAGGATATCTCCCAGCATAAGCGCAAGAGAATCCAAAGTCCGTATATGAAAATCATTTCTTAAACTTAAAGTCTAACGAGAGAGATAATCATTCCGGAATATCACGCATTCCTCTATAGCACCATAGCAGACTACGGCGTGTGAAAGCTGCCTTTCTAGTAGTATAGAAAAACTCTCGTTATAAGCATCACTCGCTATTTATAAGATAAGCATATTTGAATACCTCCGTACGCTTATTTATAGCGAATTTTGGCGAGAAACAGCGTGCACGCTCCCTGTGGCATCCGTGCAGGTGCCTAGAAATCCTATACTCCGTACTCCGTAGTAAGCATATTTTGTATACTTGTACCGGTATTTCACTCCATGCTTACCTAGGGTTTCCCGGTCCCGGTCCCGATCATAGTATGCTTATATCGAGGTACCGGTACTCTGTAAGTGTCGAGAATCTACGGGTCGTGAATGATCACGGGACTGGAGATATTATATATGCGGCGATCTTTACGTAGGTAATGGAAAGAAAATTTCTTTTTTATTTGGGGAGAATAAGGAGTACTACGCAAGTAGGAAGTCTGCGTTGATATTATAGTTTTAATGCGCGTATCGCGTTAAATATCTGGTCACCAGAAGAAGGCTGATACGGAGTATGTAAGTGGACAAATCCGTAATCGCGGATTAAGTTCGACTCTCCGTACATATTTCAGGCATCAGCTATCTCTTCCCCCATACTCTACTCCATACCTAACTCCCCGTTTACCTACAAACCAACCGCGGGGTACTCTCCTCTCCTCCTCCTCCTCCCCATACTCGTACTTCGTAAAACCCCCCGTCTCACTCGCTCGGCCCCCTCTCCCAATGATGATTAATTCTTTGAAAGCTCGCCCTCGCCCTACGCTCGGTTCGTGATTCACGTTTCAAGCTTTACGTTTGAAACAGAGGGATACCGTATACTGAAAGGAGTACCGGTACTACTGTACCGTATGCCATGCCATAGCGGTGGGGCATGCAAGTGAATGCAAGTGCAGGTTCGATACCCGTACTCCGTACAAAATGCAATGCGCATATGCATGCATGTCGGTCGGTGACTGCATGCGTGCGTGCATAAGCTCGCGATACGGAGTAAGTAAGGGTAAGTACGGACGGGAGTATCATGTATGCAGGACATGGCAACTGTTGCTACGGTACGGAGTATGTGTGATTGGAAATCGGGAATCAATGGGGAGTGGGAATTGGGGAGCGGGAATTGGTGAGGCTGAGTGAGTGAGTGAGTGAGTGAGTGGGGTGGGGGACGGGACGGGTTTTGATGGGGATGTGGGAGTGTAGTGTACGGTACTGTAGAGGGGGAGGAACGAGTGGATGGATGAATAAATGGATACCTAACCTCAACGCGGGAAGAAGGAAGGATAAATAACTACGGGTAAGGGTTTACTGAATTTTATTTTATTTTATCCCGCAAGCTGAGAATCAATGTACCGGTAGAGGGGATGATAGCGGGGTTGTGGGTGTGGGTTGTGGGTTATGGGTTGCGGGTTGTGTAAAAAAAATCCCATCTCGTGATACCGCGTGGACACTAGCCTTCCTTGGCATTCCTTGTTTACTTTTCTCTTCCCTCCACCTCCCTTACTTCGCTTCTAACGCGATCGCGAATAAACCCGCATTCGGTAGGTAAAACACCGAGTAGGATTCCCTTTTTAGCTACGCCACCTCCACTTCGCCGAGAGAAAGACCCCGCTGTTCTGGATACGATGCAGTACGCCGTACGCCGTACGGGGTATCGAGGGAATCCTGCAAAGGAGGGGTTGGTTTGTCAAGGAAGTCACGCTATGCGCGGTTGATGTTTATGTTATGTGATTGTGAGGAGGGTGGGGAAGAAGACGTGAAAGGCGGTCGATGACTAAATTCCGCAAGGCGAGAGGAGAAGAGAAGAGAGGAGAAGAGGAGACTTGACATGCCATTCTATTTTTACATCTCCACCCTCCCTCACTCACACCGTACTTTCTCCGGAAACGCGGCATAGACTGGAGTAGCCTACAGTAGCGCCTTGCAAGCTCCCTCTCGCTTCCAGCATGGAAATCTTGCATGGGATTTCAAATCGCCCTAGTCTTTGTGACTTCTCTCAACGTGGTTACTGCTAGGCCGCTGGAAAGTATAAATTAAACAGGGAAATGATAAGTACCTATCGGTAGTTTATAGTAGAAACTTGAAAAAAAGAGGCTTCCCTTGAGGCTTAAGAAACCGTACATGACGGAATGACATCAAGTTTGTTCTTATTCTTTAGCTTTATCGGTATTTTCAATGCAGGATGCAGGATCGACGAGGTAGTGAGACGCACGCTTTGGGATGGGGACGGGAGAGGAGGACCGGATTGGGAATAATGGAGGTGGAGCGTTTCGTAAGGCGACCGATGAGCGGGCTGTACCTTACTCCGTTTGTCGGGGTGGGGTGGGGTGGAAGGGTGGAATGGGAAAGCGGAGATAGGACAGGGAAGTTTATTGTATTATGAAAGATCTGGTTTATGACTGTGTACTGGTATGTACTGTCTGTGCGTGTGTTTATGGTTTGTGCTTGTGCACTGTTGGGAAGACTCGAGATGGGGTGGTGAAACAAAGCTTTTCATGCCATGATGATGCGACGAGCCGACGATGTATGACGGAGTACCTCACCGCTGTAGGTACGGTACCTCCGTATGGCGTTCTTAGGTAGGTACTAGGTTTTCTAGCTTAACGTGGTAGATGGGTCACGAGTGACGGGAGAAACGGTAGTTTGGTTCTAGGTTCGTTCTATTTGTTCGAGGGACGGGATGGATGAGATAAGATGAGATGGCATCTGCCGCGGCTGAAGTGAATGAGTATTGAAACGTAGGTGGAAGTTGGATGCGTGCGTGTAATGCGTATAATTGCAGTGAGCTGGAGGAGAGATTGGGGTACGGTACGGATAGCATGTCTGACATAATACTCCGTAACCACAATTCACACCCTGATACCGTATTCCAAGCGCCTCCGGAGTGCTCGGCGGCAAAAAACTTCTATTCTTGACTGCTCCGTACTCTGTGTAAAACAATAATTATTCATGACGACAGAAACAGAAAAGAACCCAAGAACCAACTTTCACTAATTCGGTCGTCCGTTTATGCCTTGCGTGGTTGGCCAATTCAGAATGGACCGGTCACCTTTATTTATTTCATTCACGCTTACGTGAAGGGCATCCCCGCTCTTAGCTGCACGACCCTTCCGGTGTCCACACACACATATTCCTTCGAGCGAGCCGCGGAGGGATGCTGGTGTTCTGATTGGTCCGTATGCCCGTATGCACAGGGCTATGGGTTTAATTCTCCGATGCAGAGCGTAGCTGCAACTTCCTTTTGCGGCTTGGGGTGATGTACGGGAGTAGCTCGATATTTTGAGGTGCATGTGGTGAGCTGAGCTGAGATGAAGGAGGGGAGGGAGGAGGGGAGACGCGATGTCAATATTTACATCGCGTGAACTGGGGGAGGGTACTGAGCAGTGAGATGATGATATGATGAGATGATGTGATGGTAAAAGAGAGAGCATTGATGTTGTCCATGACTGGTGATACAGAAGGTGTAAGAGACACAAAATGAAAGGTTCGGTCCAAGACATGGACACAGACATTCTTTACTGATGAACAGGTTATATGTGTGGTGCCTGTCAATAGAAGGCGTAGCGAGTAAGAAAGCTCCGAAGATGGGGATGGGATGAATAGAGTTCAATTGTGAAAGTTGTATAATTATCATGCTTCTTTCCTATATTAATTATGTTTTTTAATGGTCATGTCTATTTTATGCCTTGCATCACAGTGTATAATTGGTTTGATGAATAGAAATTACCTACTGTATTCTCTCCTGCCATGCGGTGAGGCTCTTCGCTCCATACTGGATCTGCATCCATCTGGAACAAATCAAGAATCAATTATTCACAACGAGGGTTTCCCCATTTCTTGCTTTCTTCTTCTGCATGGTTGGCAGGGAGTCGGGTCTTTATTCCCAGGCAAATCCCCGTCGGCGGGAATCAAGCCTAGCAAGAACGAGGGTTGCCAGCGAAACAGAGCCTGCAAAGCCTCTCAACCCGGCAACCCACAGGCGCTTCTGAATCGCCCTAATCGCCCTGACAACACCACGACTCCACCAACCAGCGACGGCGTTTGCTTGCCTGTCTTGTCTTGTTCCTGTCCAGCTCTTCTTCTTCCCTTCTTCTACCTCCAGCTCCCCTTCACTCCTTGCTCCCTCCTCTCCTCTCCTCACCTCTCCTCTATCCTCATCTCCATACTTGATCATCCTCATCCCCCTCAGTGACAAGTTGGAGCTTTGCTTTGCATTGTACATCTCGAAAGGTCCTCTCCCAGCCTTTCTTCCATATGTGCATGTACATCCTTCAATCACGGCCGACTCGACTCGACTAATCCGCAGGATACACGCCAATCACGACTTGGGCATCTTCACTCGCATGCATACGAACAGACGATCCGAAGATCCAGCAGAAGAGCTCTCGATGTCTAGTACCTGCCAATAACACTCCCACTCCTAAATCTCCACCTCGGATTCTCTACGACTCTCTACTGAGCTTGACTTTCAGTTGTACAGCAACAGCCATTAGTCTGCCTCTGAATTGACTATCTGGAGCCTTGTCCAAGTCAACAATTGCCATCTTCGATAGGACTTTCTGCCTCTCGAGTCGACTAATTGACTGCACAAAGACTTCTCCTGACCAGTAGTAATATCTCTCTCCCCTAGCTTGTCGACATATCAATTATGGAGGCCTCTTCACCACTGGCTGCCATGCAGCCCTCTTCTTTCATGCACGGGTGGGGTCGAAATGACATGTATACTTCCAATCCCCATGGCCATGGCCATCTGGCAGCTCCTAGTTTCGGGCCCGGTGCGTTCAACTTTAGAGATCTCAGCATGAGGAAGCCCAGCAAATCGGATTACTTCACCATCAAACCCGTCCGTGGATCTTCCCCCACAACTAGTCTGGCGGCAGATCTCTCCCAAAACTTTCACATTGATATGAGGTATGCGATTTCTATTCACAGCGTGGCAGACATCACTAACAGTACCGTCCTACAGCCCGCAATTGCCAACTCCTCGACGATCTCTCTTCACATCGAACCTCTATGGAACATTTGATGGTCGGGGTAAGGATGGCACATTGCAGATGGCGGATAAGATGTTAACAATCTGCAGAATCCGTTACGACTCCTCCTCTGCCCTCTTCGTCGCCGGGACCGTTGAACGAGCGAATGGATATCTCCCCCCTTCCACACAAACAACCATACTTCTCACACATCGAGATTGAATCTCCCACCCCAGGTCATACGCCATGTGCAGAAGATCCAGTGCCATCGTCGCCCCCACGTTTGGTGGAAGCGCCTAGGCCTACAAATGGGATGGAGTAAGTTTGATTGCACATTCCCGCCACCAACCATGCTAATTTGCCCAGACGAAGAAAATCCATTTTACTTCGACCTTCCCTTGCAAGGACCAAAGGCTTCTCGACCAACTCCGTGCCTCGCAATCCCGAGAGTCAATTGCCTCCCTTCCGCTTCGGTGCTGGAAGCAGCAAGTTGTCGACCACGACATCCATGTCCTTGGGCGAGTGTTTCATGGAATCACCCCCGCAAGAACGCCGACCACAATCTGCCAACAGCCCGTCGTCTTCCATCATGGGACCTCCACGACCGACAAGACCTTTTGGTAGCATGAACTCGAATTCGTTGCGCAATGGGTCCCCAATTGGCAACCATACGAGAAGACCTTCTAATCCGTTAATTCGGCCGAGGAAGCAATTTCGTAGATCGTTGAGCATGTTCGAACACCCGGGAGATGTCATGAAGCCAAAGGAACCTGCTGCAAGCTGCCTTAATACGGTCATGGATGTTGATGAACTGCACCAGCCTGTGCTGCCCCATTTCTTCCAGGAAGGTCAGCCAGATAGTATACCCAGGATCACCCGGGAGACGCTGTTGGAGGTTCTGGATGGGAGATTTGATACCCAATATGATCAGCGTATGGTTATCGACTGCAGATTCGAGTATGAGTTTGATGGAGGTCACATTGATGGGGCTGTCAACTACAACGACAAGGAGTTACTTGCCACCCAGCTTTTCCAAACAAGTCTTCCTGGCAACACTCTACTAATCTTTCATTGCGAGTACTCTGCGCACCGTGCACCCATAATGGCCCGCCATGTACGAAAACAAGATCGTTCGACCAACGCTGAATTCTACCCCAAGCTCACCTACCCTGAAGTCTACATTCTGGATGGTGGGTATAGTGGCTTCTTCTCTGAACACCGAGAGCGATGCTTCCCCCAAAACTACGTTGAGATGGATGACAAAGAGCACGCCTACACCTGCGAACGGGAGATGGGTAGACTTCGACAGAACCGAACGAAGCTGAGCAGAGCACAGACCTTTGCTTTTGGAGAAGGCCAAATAGACGACAGTCCAACCGCACCCAGTCGGTCCAAGAGTGGGAACAGCGTGGATCTAATAATGATGGGAATGGACAGTTCGCCTATGCTGAATTATGATCGAACATATGCACGACGTATGGTATCATACTAATAACCTTTGCATTTTGCGGCGTTTTGGCATTGCTGGCGTTTGGCTTCGACATCTACCTGGACGGCAGGTACTTTCACCTGACCTGTCATGACAGCTCGACCTTTTTTTCATCGAGCCTTGTCATTTTCGCTTACATTGGAGCATTTCTCTGTCTGGCGTCTTGGCGTGCATAGCATACCTTTTTGACTTATTCAACGTCCTGGTATTGCATCTTGCTTCTTGGAGTTGCAAGACCAAACACCCTTGGATCAGGAATCCTGGACCACACTCTTTTGTCTAATTACAACACAACACAAACACTACGAAAAAACACACGAATGATATGTTAGAATACCGTCATGATCATCACACCGAATAAACAAACACAACCCTTTTCCTACCATGAATTCCACGGCGGCAGACACAATTGGTGTACTGACTCGACCTGAATCAGAGATACAAATCTCAGATACAGAAGCGTACATAAGATACGTGAGCTCACTCTAAATCGACACAACACAATACAATAAACCCCATCGGCTTTCTTCCGTCACCTTTCGACTTCAATACCCTGTCTAAATATACCCGTTTCGTCTTGCTTATTGGATTTCTTCTTTTGGCCTGGCTTGGCTTGAGTGTAAGATGATAGATGGGAATTTCTGGGATAGGATTGAGCTTCAGAATGCGTGAGAGGATATGAACGAGAGCAGAGGAGATGTTGGTGTCAGGGGATGAGATAGCTACTTGATTGATAGCTGATTGAGCTGTTGATATTAACAAGCCTTTCAAAATATTTTATTGCTTACTTGCTTGCCGTGGTGATTGATGTTTGTCATGCTGGTTTGGGATTTTGTAATGTCTTGGACTGCTGCCAAGTGGCAGTGTTCGCTATCGTAGCTGGGTTTTCGCTACTGCCATGTTCTTAACTCCTACAGTACTTTACGGCCAACTCCACAATTGATCTTACGCGTACAAGGTCTCATACGCGATTTGGTCGCTTTTCTTGCTAAAGTGGATATGATGCGACACAAGTAATTTGTATGGTTCGGCACACAAGCGACATCAGATTTGGCCTGTGCGGCAGTAGCGACGTGTGTATCTCGCGTGCTACACCAGCTAATTGTGGAGAGGCCCGCGAAGTCCTGTAGGAGTCAACTCCAGACAGACAGATAGATTTCTTGTTCTGGAACATGAATGATACCGATGCATAATCCATCGCGCCGCTCCGTCACTCAATCATCTGCTACTTCCTTGTACTTCACACCTCCGTCTCCGTCTCCTTCCCTATCCTTCCTGGCTTATTAGCTGACTACCTAGCTAGTTCAGTACATCTTGATGCTCGGGCGAGGGTTATACTCTTTTTTTTTTTTTTTTTTTTTTCTTCTTCTTCTCGTGTTGAATCGAGGTGACGGAGAATCGATTAATCAATAATTCTGCTTGGGTGTGTAGTTACGGGTACGTGTACGGGTACGGTGGTTGGATATGTATTTGAAGGGGGGGGTCTTGTGTTGATAGGTTAAGATGGTGATGGAGATGGAGATGAGAAAGTGGGAGAATAGATAGGTAAGGAAGTTATATTATATTACCCAAGGTAAGATTGTATATATCCAACCCACACATTCCTTACTCCAACATCCCCCCGCACACCTTGACCACCACCTCAGGCTCCAGCTCACAAATTCAACGCTTCCCATACACCTCAGCCCCATCTGCATACGCCCCATACCCAACCCTCTGCAACAGCACCCCCCTCCCCGTCGCCTCATCCAAATCCTCATCCTCCACCAACCCTAGTATCTCATTATCCAACTTATGCG